>SEYY01017880.1:0-5000 GCA_009176605.1 Armadillidium nasatum
TATTAAACACAAAGATATTGTTATTAAAAATGGTTAAAAGTTGAAGTCTTCGAGGTGCTGATAAGACATAGAGAACTTATTTTTACTCAAGTTTTTGCCCTGTTATACCTTTACAGAGCATTTCTTATTCTGAATTATCTTGAAGAATATATATTTTTAATATCTTCAATTCCTTCTTTAGTCACATAGTTATATATTTCGCGTGTTGAAATATAGCAGCAGTCAGTATCGTTAATGCATTTATTTTCTAGCCTCCAGTCTGTTAATTTATTGGTAAATTCTTCAAGCGTAGGCAACTTGATACGATGAAGGCCATTTGATTCGTAACAATATTGCGCCAAAACCTTGTGCGCTATCGTAATATGACCTTCCAGTATTGCTTTTTTCTTTATTTTTCTTTCAATCTGGTCTTGAATGTTGAAAAAACAATATTTGTTCTGTATTTGTCAATGAAAAGCCATGGCTTGTAGGGCAGAAGTTTTCTGTTACATGCGTCCAAATTCTTATATCAATGGTGTTTGCATATTGTATTTTACAAAATGTAATAATTAATTTTTTATTCTCGGCTTCCATAATGACTTCACTCCATTTATTTACTTCATTTGAAGACGGGAATGCGTTATTTGACCAGATTTTAATAGTTTGGATTATTTTAAGTTAAATTTTCAACACTAATGTATAATTCTGAGCGCTGGAGGGTGTATGTATATACAGTGAAATAGTCATATTCCATCAGACTTTCTTATATAAGATAAAGAAACATTTCGGTTTTAAGAACCTTTATATCCCATCCTATAATAGTATTGATAGATGTATATCTTTTAAGGGGCAACATCCTCTTGCAAAGTACAATCAGGAAGTATTTTAAATAATAAAAATTAATAAAATTAATAATTTTTTATATAATATTTAGATATATAATATAATAAAATTAATAATAATATACAAAAATTAAATTAATATAAATTTTCCAAATTATTGTAATAAAATTATAAAAATTATAAAATAATAAAATATTTGTTATTGGGAAAGGGTATATAAGAATATTTACTGTAATATTCTAGATTAAGATATATAATTTTATTTTTTTTAATATTACATATGCTAAATCTTTTATTATTATATTATTAGATATATATAATATATAAAATATATTCTATACATATAAATATAATATATAATATAAATAATATATATATATATATATATATATATATATATATATATAAAATATATATATATTTTTATATATTTAATTATATATTTATAATTATATAATAAAATTCTCTACAAGTACAAAGTACTTACGTGTGGCTAAGCAATTCTTCCGCGTCAGCCTCCTTTAGATACGTGATTGGTCAAAATCATCGTTAAACGACGAAGGAGTCATAGTTGGAATGGGGGATAATAGGGAGAAACAAAAGAAAATGAGGGTTTGTAAGGGAGCTAACAAAATAAAAGCGTAGGGAATAGTAAAATGTATTATATTTCCATAATCTGATCAGATCTTCAAGATGGTAAAGAATTCTGCTCCCGCTACTCCTTCTCATTAGAATACCACCACCATTGAACAGTATAAAAGGCATGAAATCATATTTGAAGGGCTTAAATTTTCTTTAAACAGAAAATCGAATGGCGACGGGGCTTACTTTACATGAATTAGCCTCCCACCAAGTAAAAATAGATGCTTATTCATTAATTCTCAGCAATTATGGAGGACTTTCAATTTTGTACAATTTATAAAAAATAGCAATGATGATCAAGGAGTGCTTGCAGGAGACTATTGCGAACATTTAAAGCCTCAAGTCGGGCGTAGTGGAGATGTGTGGATTTGTACACATCAACAGAAACAGAAATATTAGATGTCCGCCTGAAATACCACGATGAACAGACAGTATTAATAAGAAATACCAACTATGCTTTTACTCTGCGTGGAAATTAAAAGATAGTGAAGTTTATGGACCTGAGAAGAGAATTCGAAACAGCCATCAAAAAACTTGACAAGGTTGAATCCCTTTTAATAATAGCGTTCAGAATACTCTATAATCTTTATAAAGAGTATTAAAAGCAAGACCTGAAAGTTAAAATCGATGAAATCTCAATAACTGGTAAAATACATTTATAAATCAGTGGAATGAAGAAATATTGGTCAAGAAAGAAAATGACTTGTATTTTTCGGGAAACAATATTTTCATGTATAAACCAGATGTCGCTCGAGTTTGATATACCCCTGAATTTCAGAGCTGTTGGATTTTAAATTTTTATTATATATATATATATAATATATATATAATATATACTATATATAATATATATTATTATATATTATTAATTATATTTATATATATATATATATATATATATATATATATAATAAAAATTTGTTATTATTATTACTACTACAATAACTATTATTATTATTAAAAAAAAAAAAAAAAAAAATTTATATATATAAATATATATATTATATTATATATTATATATTATAGATATATATATATTATATTATTATAAATATATATATATATAAATGTAAGATAACTTGAAAATTAAAATATAAAGATAAAAATATAAAATAAAAAAAAAAAAAAAAAAAAATAATAATAAAATAAAATCAATAATAATAATAATAAAAATAATATAATAAAATAAATAATAATAGTAAAAATAAAATAATAATAAAATAGAATAATAATAATAATAATAATAATGCACTACATTATGGTTTGGCTGCTTAAAATAAAAGGCTAAAAAAAACATTATCTGAACTTTGACATAAAAATCACCTTCTCATTAATTAGCAGATAATATTGCAGTAAAGGGATGAGAGTAAGGTTACAGCGAAATGGCCGATTATCGGAAGATAATCGAATAAACGCATTTTAGACTATAATAAAAGACTGTAAAATCGTGTATATCATGGTATGTGTATTGGCCAATAATTTCGATTATTTTTATCCTTATTACACAACCATTTTTTGATGTGTTTTAAGCCTTATAGGTTATTAAAAATATAAATTAACCAAAAAATATTTGAGTGGTAAAATTAATTTCAGAAATTATATATATATATATATATAAATATATAAATATATATATATATATATATATATTATATATATATATATATATATTATTAATATATTATATTATATATATATATAATATAAGGCAGTAGATAGACATCACTAACATGTTTTAAAATATTGAAGATGAAGTGTGTGTTGTGTGTATGTGTGTGTGTTTGTTGTGTGTTTTGTGAGTGTGCTTTGACTGCTTTACGTTATCTCAAGGATCTCAAAGATTGCAATATGTTGAAACATTTGGCAACATGAACTTGTAAGTCATTTTAACTATTTATTCATATAATTTTAAGTCCAATTTTTAGCTATATTTTCATCATTATTAACGATTATTTATCGTATTTCCTTATACCAATTATTCACAGCGAAAAATGAGCTTTCAACATTATGCAAATACTCATGCATATAGAATTAATAACCCTTTAACCCCCTTATCACCCTTTACCCTTTAGACCCATAATACTTTTTACCACCATACTTAATAATTAGCAAAAAAAAATAATCATTATGACATATATTCAATTGCTCAGAGTTGATATGTGAAACCATGACTTTGTGATTTGTATACAGGTAATTGCATAGTAACCGATTGAAACCTACGGGAATTTCAACATACTATATATATATATAATATATATATATATATATATATATATTATATAATATATATATTTATTATATATATATATATATATATATATATATATATATATATATATATATATATATATATATATATATATATATATATATATATATATATATATATATATATATATATATATATATATATATATATATATATATATATATATATATATATATATATATATATAATATATATATATATATATATATATATATATATATATATATCTATATATATATATAATATATATATATATATATATATATATATATATATATATATATATATATATATATATATATATATATATATATATATATATATATATATATATATATATGTTAAAATGGAATTATCGATAGCCATCCCTGAGGGCAATCTGAAATTTTTTTCGACATGTCGCTATCCCTAGTTTAAATTAATATATATACCCATAGATGAAAGCAATAAAATATTCACACTCAACCGTATAGATCACCTAACTTAGGAATTTAGGAACTATTCAGAGGGTTTACATAAATGTTCAAAGCCTTATGAACGCTTTTTAGGGAGAAGAAACTGATGGTGGGGTAGGGGTTAGCACTATGGACTTCCATCTTTTCGACCCGGGTTCGATTCCCCGAAAAGCAGTTTTCAAAATTATATATATATATATATATATATATATATATATATAATATATATATATATATATATATATATAATAATAATAATAATAATAATAATAATAATAATAATAATAATAATAATAATAATAATAATAATAATCGGAATAAAAACTCGAGCGGCGAGTCGGCGTTCGTGTTCACTGCGAACGGACCCCGGCGGGTGCGGGAGGGCGCTGACCTCTGGTGGCTGGCGGTGCGGGTGAATCCCAGCAGGGTTGCAAACGTGTTTTAACCCAAATTCAGCAGTAATTAAATTTTAACGATTTTATCAATTAATTTTTAATCAATTAATAACTACTATTTTTTTAATAGCACCGATTAAAATTATTAGTATTTTTAATGATTAAAGATTCTAAAAACTTTCTATTATAATTATTTTAATCGACCCCTTGGTGAAGTGAAAGTTGATTATATTTTGAATAATTTATTAATAGATGGAAAGTTTTACAAAAAAAAATATTTTAAAAACATTTTCTTGTTAATTTTTATATAAAATCCCAAACCAACAAAATTTGTTTGTGTTTTCGACTTGGAGTAGATGTTTCAATTATCATTTTTACTTACCTTGAATAAAGATCTCCGGGTGTTGAGGTCGAAAGT
>SEYY01017880.1:10000-27550 GCA_009176605.1 Armadillidium nasatum
TTGTTAGTTAAAAAATGAACTTAAATCACTTTTCTCTGACAAAAATTTCATATTTATATCAAAATCCTACGCCTGGTATTTTTAATTTGGAGGGGCTGCAGCCCTGGAGCCCATAGACGAGCCGCCACTGTGTGTGTATATATATATATATATATATATATATATATATATATATATATATATATATATATATATATATATATATATATATATATATATATATATATATATATATATATATATATATATATATATATATATATATATATCAGAAATGAATACAAACAAATTATGTATAATTGTTATTGTCTTACTGATTCCTTTTTGTTTTACTGAGCTTGGATTGAAAGTCTTCATTGACTCCTTTTATTTCGAAAACATATTGAACACTGGCTACATACAAGAGATGTTTACGCTCAGCTCGTTGATCCTATGCTCTGCAGCTTGTTTGGAACATTCTGACTGGTGTCTTGTCTACTGCTTTGATAATAACGCAAAACATTGTCTTTTAACCAACTTGATGGTTTCTCCCTTTCACAAAGATTCTAAAGAAAGATCAGTCAAATGTCACACGTATTTGAAAAAAGATCTTGCTTTTGGATCTATTGTTATTTCTTCAAACACATCTTCCAATTACATTCCGAATGGTACAGCAGAGGCACTTACTAAAGGAATTTACAACTACATTACTGTGCAGACATGTGCTGGTCTTATTGCTCAAGACAAAAAAGTTCACATTTTGTTTGATCTCAAAGAGTCATTTAACATTCGTGAAGTTAGAATAACCACTCATCCTGGCACTTATGAGCCAAATTTTCCAAAAGGTATGGAAATAAAAGTTGGAAAAAATAAACCTATTATTGATGGTAATTTTTCAGATTTTAAACTCTTTGCAACAGTTCCCCAGGATGTAAAAGGATTCGAAACTTACAGTTTTACCTATAAACCGTACATTAATGGACAGTACATATCCCTTCAAAGAGAAAAAATGGGTAATGCTCTCATTTTGTGCTATGTTCAAATTTTTGAATAGCATGTTCTTAGTTTGGAATATTTTTTCCATTTTCTTTCATAATAAAGTTAACAAATTTAAAATATTAATAAATATTTTGAATGTTTAGGAAATAAAATTGTCATAAACAATTTCACTTATAAATATTAATTTTATTATAAAGATTTATTCACTTCAATTATGCTTTAAGATGTTTAGGACAAGAAGTTTAGTTTATTTAAATAATTTTAGATCTGTAATTTATAGAGCTTTTTTTTAACAGTTTGAAGATACTGCTGTCATAACACATAAACTCTAATTGCTTTTGTAAGAAAAATATATTTTATATTCTAATACTAATTAAATTTTGTTCAATATCATTTTTAATTATCCTTTATTTTTTTTTTTAAACAATTATTTGAATCTTTTTACCAGCATTTAATTTTTAAATAATATTTAATCTTAATATTTATATTTAATATTTAATATTTTTAAATACTGTTTACGATTAATTATTTACTTCGGGACAAGTTACAAGTTAACTTAATAATATTGTAAGAAATTCACATTGATGTATCTTTAATTTTGATCTCTTCAAAAATGAATGTTTTTATTCATGGAAAACGACAGCAGAATTTCTGCATTAAAAACTCTTTTCCAATTAATTTTTATTCTCAGGTGACGGTATAGAAACGTATCAACCTGATGTGTAATTGAAAGTTTGGAATCGAGTCATGTTACTTTTTTGCAACAACAATATGAAAGACTAGATGATCTTCTGACTATCAAGTGTTTGAAGACATTGTAGAAGTTAAAACTCCATGCTAACTTTCTAAATTGAACGAATTTACCATTTGATATGTAGTAGTTTCCTTTAACCAGAATTTGTGATCGTCTTGTCATCAATAAGTATCCTCAAAAGCAAATTTTGTTCAAGGTTGACAGATAAACATTTCTTTAACAATATGCAACTTTTATGCTTAAATATAGATCCTGATATTAAGACGATCTCCCCAAATCGTCCCCAATTCAAAGAATGTTTAAAATTAGACTAAGAAATTTCAGTCTAGAAAGAATTGAAAAAAATTAATTTAGATTTTTGACTTTCGTAGTTACGATTTTAATGCAATTTCAAAATTAACTTACTTTTTTTTATGTGTGTGTGTGTGTGTATGTTTTTGGTATCTGAAATGTTCTAAGACCTCAAAAACATTCAGATATCACAGACACTTGTTAGCAGTTTATTTAGCTTCTAATTACATTAATTTTAAATTGTAACTTTCACATTCTGATGAACTAAATTATAAAAATCCTTTTTTAAGCATCTCTAAGGATAAAAAAATTTCAAAGTAAAACGAACCACGGAAATGTATTTTCCCATTCATAAAACAAAGTTTTCAATGCAAAGGTTTCATAAAAAGCGAATCACTGATAAACACTCTGAGAACTGAAGCCCAAAATATAATAATTATTTTTTTAAAGTTTCAAATTTCAATAAAATTGGAATAGTCAAGTAAAAAAAATCTGAATTTTTAAATTTTTGAAAATTTTAAATTATTAAAAAATTTTTTAAAGATTGAAACTCCATTGGTTATTTTCAAATATATTTTGCCAGTTATAACAAATTAATCAGGGATACCAAAAAATATCAAATAAAGATTTCTTTTTTAATTCAATCTATTTTAATTTTGATTTAAGATTTAGAAATAGTTGTGTGGGTTGGGAGGGGGAAGGGGAAGATTTTTATTTTTTATTTTAGGGTGATAATACCTCGTAATCTGAAGAATTTTTTTTCCTAAGATTTGATGCTTATCAAAAGTTCGAAACGAAAACAACTCTTTATCTACTGAACCAATTTTAAATTTAATGCAGATATGGAAATAATTTGACGAGATTTTTTATTCTTTTTCCCAACTTCTTAATTTTACTTTAAAGTTTTATAATTTTTCAACGATAAGAGCATAATAAAAATACATTAAGATTGAATATAAGTGTTACTTCAAGGCAGAATTAATTCTCTAACTGCTTTAAATTGCTTCTTATAATCAAGCAAATTCTCTATTCCCATTCTTTCAAATTAGCAGAATATAACAAAAAATAAGTCAGTATATATATATATATATATATATATATATATATATATATATATATATATATATATATATATATATATATATATATATATATATATATATATATATATATATATATATACTATATATATATATATATATATATATATATATATATATATATATATATATATATATATATATATATATATATATATATATATATATATATATATATATATATATATATATATATATATAATATATATATAAAATATATATATATATCTATATACTAATTCCTTTCTATATAGACCGGCAAAAAACGCGTTTTTTGCCGGTCTATTTAGAAAGGAATTAGACCGGTTTTTTTCCGCTATAGGAAAAAATGAAGTCACCAAATGCCTTTCTGCTTTATTCGAAAAAAGTAAAAATTTATTTACACTAATGGCAACTCTGCACCATGTGTACGAAATGCACGTGACTATCCTTTCATTTCTACTCCATCTATTGAGATTTTAATACACTTACCTCTGACGTCATAAACCTTGAGACGAGTATTCGATCCGTTGTCGTTCTTGCTGATATTTTGATATATCCAGAAGCCGGGAATCATGCTGACTGAGCTACGGTGATCACGTAGTTTAAAAAATTTTTTTTTCTATAAATGTATAAATTGATTTTTCAATTGTTTAAATTTATTTAATTATATATATATATATATATATATATATATATATATATATATATATATATATATATATATATATATATATATATATATATATATATATATATATATATATATATATATATACTATATATATATATATATATATATATATATATATATATATATATATATATATATATATATATATATATATTATATAATATATAGTGAGAGACAGAGAGTCCTATGACTGACTATATTTGCTATTTCTGAAAGTACGGATTGGTTTCATATAAAAGCTAAAGTACTGAAGGTTTTTCATTCATCATTACCACCACTCACAGGTCGAAGGGTACGTGTGCCGGAACCTCCCGTAGACACATTCGTGTGCGATGCAAAAATTTAATAATAATAGTATTTATATTAAAATAAAAATAATAATAATAATAATAATAATAATAATAATAATAATAATAATAATAATAATAATAATAATAATAATAATAATAATAATAAAAAATATTAGGCCTAAGCGTCAATGAAACATAAATAAAAATAACAAACAGAGTAATAATAATAATAATAATAATAATAATAATAATAATAATAATAATAATAATAATGAAAGAAGAAGAAGAAGGAAACTAATAATAATAATAATAATAATAATAATAATAATAATAATAATAATAATAATAATAATAATAATAATAATAATAATAATAATAATAATAATAATAATAATAATAATAATAATAATAATAAATGCTATATATCGATGAAAACTAAAATGCGATATTGGTCAAATTTTCGAAACAATTTTTTTTTTACATACTGCCAAATGTCGACACGTTTAAATTGAAGAGAAAAATGGCCGTAAGATTTTTTTCAAAAGAGTCAACCATTTACCCTGTCGACTATGTTCGCTGTCGATGATTTGGTAATAGGTTCTACTCTTCTTACTTCTTTTGACTTGCATACGTTCAAACAGTGTATAGGGTCATGTCGGCCTTTAATTGGACTTTGATTTCGGAATTCCTCCAACTCTTGTTAAAATTAGTAGGTCTCTGACCTTTTACCCATGCACCAGAAGATATATATATATATATATATATATATATATTATATATATATATATATATATATATATATATATATATATATATATATATATATATATATATATATATATATATATATATAGAAGTGTGTGTGTTTGTGTGTTCGTGAGTGTGTGTGTGTGTGTATGTGTGTGTGTGTTTAAAGGCAAAAGAGATTTTAAAATCGAATCGATGCCGCTCAACAAGAACTTTGAAAGGCATTTGAGCGGCATGCAATGTCGAGAAAATATTTTGATAGAGCGGCATTAGAAAGGCAATGGACGAAAACCATAAACACCGCTCTATTTCCTCTTTAATTCCGCTCTAGTGCCTCCCAAATTCTGAATAGCCTTTATAATTCCGCTCTAAGAAATAGAGAAATATGAGAAATTAGACTAAGCCTTTCTATTTCCTTTCTATAGAAAGGAATTAGAAAGGTTTTTTTTACAGTGTATATATATATATATATATATATATATATATATATATATATATATATATATATATATATATATATATATATATATATATATATATATATATATATATATATATATATATATATATATATATATATATATATATATATATATATATATATATATATATATATATATATATATATATATATATATATATATATATATATATATATATATATATATATATATATATATATATATAAAATACTCGGAAAGAGTTAGGTCGTAATTATTAAAACTAGAACTATTTTTCAGCTCTGAGCAATTAATCGATATATTTTATATTTGTGAACTTTGATTACTCAATTTTCAAATTAAAATTTAATGTTAAAAGAGTATTTTATTATCTATTCGAAGTAAATTAACAAATTTATATATTTTTTGAATAATACATTTTCAAATTTATTTAAATTTTTAAAACTTCTTCAATTTTAATCATATAATCTGTCAAATTGTGTTTGTTGAAATATTTCCCATTAAATTGAAATTAACGATAATGGCAGATGAAGTCAACAGATCGTTAAAGTGCTAATTAATTATCATTTGATTGATCTATTCATTTCAACTTCAATTTATTTCGGACACCTGAATTTTTATTAAAAAAAAGGAATTATAAGATTTAGATAATCGGTCCACATTTTTTATATTATAGGAAATCCCTTTCTTTTTTGTTAATATGGACGTCTTTTCATTCTTTGCTTTTAAACAGCATCCAACAACACATTTCGTTATATTTTTCTGCTTCTATTTTTCCCTCATTCCGCACTACTCCATCAAAATGTACATTTTCAACATCATTCTTAGACTTATTAGGTTTCAGATTTTTTCAACTGCTGATTGGTATAATTCCTGTATTCAAACAGACTAAAATTTCTGCATATCTGGGCTTATGGAATTCGCTTCACTCCATAAATTTTTAGGCATGGTAGGTTTTAACCTCTGTTTAATAGGAAATTTTGCCAACATTGTTTTTCCTTCATGAGTATTGAAAGATTGTTCTATGACGTTTTCTATTATGTTCTGAACCAATATAATTTCAAAACTTTCCAGGATAAGAAAATCGCCGACGCTTTTTGTAAATACTCTTCTAATCCCCGCTCTGGAGTAACGCATCCCCAGTTTGTCATTGATACGTCCCAAGCCACCATTGGGGTTATACTGATTCAAATAGGAGATTTTTTCCCTTTTTTAAATGGAATGTTCATAGGCTTGCTCCTTTCGAGGAGAGGAACTTTTTAGGCAGATTATAATTAGGATCCGCAAGTGGAATAAAACCGGCACCCTCGAACACATGAGTTACTTACTCTACCGTTTATGCCACTGTAGACGGCAATTAAGATGACCCCTTTATTTTAATTAACTGAATTTTATAATAAAAATTAACAAACCCTCAAAGCAAATTTTCAGCTTTTGACTTGAAATTGTTGGACTATATTTAGTCACTTCACATGTTAACATTATCTTGGATGGAAGAAAAGTTATTCAGTGTAGTGGTCATGAACCTCTACTTTCTTCTTAACACAATTTGTTCTTCAATGATTTTCATAGAAGTTGAGACCTTATCTCATTATCTTTCTTCTTTTTCTTAATTTTCATTAAATTTGGCAGGCTTGGCAAACATAGCTCGTCTTTAGGAAACGAACGAAGATCAAAATTCTAATTGTCCTTAATTTAAGTCTTTCTTTGCAATATATATATATATATATATATATATATATATATATATATATATATATATATATATATATATATATATATATATATATATATATATATATATATATATATATATATATATATATTAGAGGTGGACCAGATAGTAATTTTTTACTATCCGCGGATGCGGATGCGGTTGCGGATATTCAATTGCGGATATCCGCAGATGCGGATGCGGATGCGGATAGTTTAATTTTTTAAGAGTTTTTGCCATAGATTCTTGGAATTTTAAATATAATATCCAGAATCTATGTTACCAGGGTGTGGGACGGGGACCCAACTCTTGAACACCCCACCAACCTCTTTCCCCAACCTCCACCCATTTGGAAAATGGTTATATATATATATATATATATATATATATATATTTATATATATATATATATATATATATATATATATATATATATATATATATATATATATATATTTTATATCACCTCTGGTGGGCAAAGGCCAGAGGCCTACTACAATTCCACCAGAGTTAGGAGGAATAACGGAAGAATGGTCAAATTAAAGGCCGACGTGACCTGATACACGACGTTTGAAGGTGTGTAAGTCATAGGAAGTTGGAAAAATAGAAGAAGGGAGTGTGTTCCAGACTTTACCGGTAGAGTACATGTAGGACAGAGCATAGCGGTTGAGTCTGGGGTCAGAGAGTTGGACAGAGAAAGGATTAGACTGTGTAGAAAGTCGAGTCGCACGAGCCCTTCTCAGTGGAGGAGGTATACGACGAGAGAGTTCAGAAGAGCAGTGTCCATTGTAATAGCGATAGTATAGAGAGAGTGACGCAACAATATATATATATATATATATATATATATATATATATATATATATATATATATATATATATATATATATATATATATATATATATATATATATATATATATATATATATATATATATATATATATATATATATATATATATATATATATATATATATATATATATATATATATATATATATATATATATATATATATATATATATATATATATATATATATATATATATATATATATATATATTATATTATATATATATATATATATATATATATATATAGCCAGTTATTCATTATTGCCTTCACACTTCACAGTTTCACATATTCCATTTGAAGCTAATAATTGGTAAGTTATTTTTTAGAAATAATAGCTTTTGGGCTCTTTCAGGTGAAAGTTTGATTCGCTTTTCGTCGTAAATGAGGCCTGCTCCACTGAAAAGACGCTCACTAGCAACACTAGTTGAAGGACATGCTAAATAAGTCCTTGCCAGCTCAGCAAGAAAAGGAAAACTTTTGCAATTATCTCTCCACCAAACCAGTTGGTCTTTATCTGCCTCCAAACGTGGGAGTTTCAGATAATTTTCAATAATCGATATTATATCCTTTGACACTTCTGACTGTGATTCTTCATCGCTGCTGGAAGCTAGAAGATCTTTCATTGATTTAGCAATGCTTTAAGCTAACAGATTTTGTTTCTTTTGTATCTGAGAGCTTTTGCTTTTTCTTGAAAGGCGTTATTTTAGCTGTTTCTATCATCTCATCGCATAAGCATCTTAATTTGATTTTAACATTCTGAGAAACAAGTGGTTTAAAAATTTTGTTTTGTACCTAGGATCTAAAAAGGTTGCAATTGTATAAGCATCATCATTTTCCAGGTTTTCAAATCTGTCTTTCATCTCCTTCATTATTGTTTCAGTTATCCTTGAAACTCCCTTAGACTTAATAACATTTGTTAACACAACTTTCAATGTTGAAACAAGTGGTATCACATCTGACAAACATGATTCAGCTGAACTTGTTAATTCAATGCAAGGACTTAGTTAATTTGTTAATTCTTCAAAAGGCTTAAGGATATTAATACAATTATTTAAAATGTCATTTTTGTCAGCTGTTAGAGGCTTTATTTTTGTGCTGCTTGAAGCATAAAGGCAAATGGCCTCATTAATTTCGCTCATCCTCTCAAGCATATGCAAACTACTATTCCAGCGTGTTTGAATATCTTGCATGACAGAAAGTGGATGAACATTTAATCTTGTTTGTATTTTCTTCAGCTCATTTTGGGCTACAACGGAGTGATTGAAATGAGTAGCAATTAACCTACATTTGGTTATTAAATCGGATACACATTTTTGACTCATAATTTAATTTTTAACTACTATCTGAGTTTGGTGTGCAAAGCAATCTACATTTTTCACTCTTGCCAGAGAAAGTGCTTTTTTTTATATTTGTGCCCGAATCCCTGACTATGCAGTGCACTTCATTTAATGAAATCTTCCATTTTGTCAGCATCTTTTCAAATACAGTTTCAAGATAGTCGCCTGTATGGCGCTCAAAAAGAGGTTCTGCATTCAATACAAAGTTTTGCCTTTGAAAGTTTTTATCGATTGCATGATACGTAATTTTTTACTATCCGCGGATGTGGATGCGGTTGCGGATATCCATTGCGGATATCCGCGGATGCGGATATTGGAAAAATGATGCGGATATCCGCAGTTGCGGATGCGGATGCGGATATCCGGTCCACCTCTAATATATATATATATATATATATATATATATATATATATATATATATATATATATATATATATATATATATATATATATATATATATATATATGCATTAGTTCGATAACGGACGATTAATATTTGTTAATAAAGTCGAACCGGTACTTAGAAATTGCTGAAAAAGGAATAGGCAGCAGCTTTCCATTTCAAAATTTTTTATCACAGAGGCAAAAAACGAGGACAGGACATATATAGTGCTTCTTATAAAGCTACCGAACGTTTTCATATAGTACCCGAAGCTTCCATATCTGTGGAGAATGAATCCAGAACCTAATTATACAAGCTTGTACTTAAATTGGAATCGCTCCAAAAGAAGTTCTGGAGAAATACGGGAAATTTTAGACATGGTATGAAAAATAACTGAAGGTTTTACCTTTTCCCGGTACAGAATACGTACAAAAAGTACACACTACAGAAAGTGAAGAAGAGAGAACATATGTGCTTCGCTTTCATTATCATTGGCTGCAATTATATGCCAATGATATTAATATATTCGAAAATGGAAAATGGAGTGCATACTGCAAATATTGTGTATTATTTTCTAGAGGATGAGGCTGTTGTCATTTCACAGGACCTTGGCGCTTTCGTTAAGGATGGTTTCTCCAAATTGGAAAAAATCAATTGAAAATTTTACGCGTCCATGTCTTCGTTAAAATACCTAATGGATTGTGTTGCTGATGCTGAGAGTTTTGAGCAAGCGTGGGAAAGGCTTGAACTGTCAATTCAAAACAGAATAATTAAGGAAAGACAGAAACAAGTATTGGAGAACAGAAAACGACTTGTTCCAATAATTGAAACAATATTACTGTGTTGGTCGGCAAGAATTGGCTCTTTGTGGCCATCGAGATTCTGGTAAAATATTTGTCAGAAGAAACCAAGAATAATGAAAGAAACTTTCGAGCAATACTACGGTATAGAGCAAAAGGTGATGTTAATCTGCAGACTTCTTTAGAGGGAGAGAGCTATAAATTCCTTGTCCACAAATTCAAATTTTCATAACAGAAGCCTGCAATGCTAATTTTGCTGTGGCAAGTTATTGACACTGTTAACAAGGCTAAATGGTTTTGCAGCTCTTCGTAGATGAAACTTCGGATATCCTCCGGCGTTGAGCAAGTTTTCATTTGTTCTAGATATGTTAATACTAGACACTAAAACTATCTGAAGTTTTTCTAAATTTTGTTCCTACATGTGATTTAACAGACACAGGACTGGCTAATCTAATTTTAGAAAGTTTTGGATTGTTTGGCTTTGATACAGCTTATCTTCAGGGTCAAGGATATGATTAAGCTGCAGCGATGTCGGGTGTCTTCAATGGAGTATAAGCACACGTTTCTAGTATTCATCCACTTTCAGTTTGCACTCATTGCGCACCCTCATTCACCGAATTTAGTTTTGTCCAAGTCTTGTGAAGTCGTAGGAATTCGATGTTGCATTGGAGTCATTGCAAAAGCACATGAATTTTTTTAGTTCACCAAAAAGAAAAGATATTTTGTGTAAAGAAATAGAAAATTCAGAATTCTCAACGGAAAGTTAAAACTTTGAAAAGACACTGTGCCACACGCTGCATTGAAAGATACCATTCTGTGAGTGATTTCTTTGAACTTTTAATGCCTGTATTAGACTCTTTAGATGTAACTTGAAAATTGGAGAGGTACAGATGCTTCTCGAGATGCAGCACTGCTAAGAAAATGCTATATTATATTCCACAGATTTTTGCTTTCCTCACCACTTGTCTTACGTGAAATGTTCGGAGTTGGACTTATCCACTTTAGTAAACCACTTGCAAAAAATAAAGTCCGATCTTAAATCATCTTTAAATGTGGCTACTGCTATACAAAGAGAATTACAAAGTCTTCGCAATGATACTAACAATCGCTTTCGCAAGATCTTTCAGGAAGCTAACTAAAACTCTAAGCGAAAAAATTGGAGTTGTTATGAATATTCCAAGAATAAAAAGCAAGCAAAAATATCGTTCAAATCTATCCATTCTTGAGCCTTGAAGAATTACTATCGTGTCACTATTTACATTCCTTTCATTGAACTTTTTATATCTGAATTGGAAACATAGATTCTTACGAAACACTTGATATATTTAAAGGATTCTCAAGTTACTATTTCCAATCATCAAATTCCCTTTCAATGTCCAGTGAGAAGGAAAGGGATTTGAGTAGTTCTTCTAGAAACGTATGCTGCAGATCTCGGCCAACCTCCTTCAGTACGTAATGGCAGAGTTCATCAAATTATAAAGGAAATGCCAAATACGGAAAATCTGCCATTTAAGACTGTAATGGAGGCCTTATCTACATGCAATAAGGACATGTTCCCCAACATATTCAAGTTGTTGCAAATCCTCTCAACTATTCCTGTTATACATCATCTGAAATGCACTCGAGAGCGAACCTTTTCCACCTTAAAAAAGAATTAAAACTTACTTGAGAAATACAACATCACTAAACCAGAACTGGAATGGTCCTTGCACTGCTATTCGATTCAATAAGAAATTCAAGTGAACGTAAATGGAAATAATTGACGAGTTGGCAAAAAAAAAAGAAGAAACGAAAACTCGATTTCGTTCTGTAAATAATGCACACTTTGTAATAGTTTCGTCGATATATATATATATATATATATATATATATATATATATATATATATATATATATATATATATATATATATATATATATATATATATATATATATATATAGTCAGCGGTATAGCACTCGCCTAGCAAGTGAGAGTACCAGGGTTCGAGGCCTGGTCGGGATGGGATATGTGAGTGATTTCTCCTTGCGTTTAGCTCTCAGTCGTTAAACAAGTACATTAATGAATTGCTCTTGTCACTGGTTGGATATAATCTCCAGCATCCGCGATAAGTCTGGTCCAAATAGCGGTATCCACCGTGGGCCCGTAAAATCCAAGAATCTTCCTCGAAAGATCCCACTGATAAGACGTAAGTCCTTTCTAGGGATTATATATATATATATATATATATATATATATATATATATATATATATATATATATATATATATATATATATATATATATATATATATATATATATATATATATATATATATATATAAGACAAACAATGCATAAATCACACCTCAGAGAGAACTACAAGGTCTGCGCAATACTAAAAAATAAACACTAAGAAATAAAAATCTTGAAACTCTTTAATAAAAAAGTTAGAACATAATTAAATTCAATAATAAAAAAAACACACACAAAAAAAAAAATAAAAAAAAAAAATATATATATATATATATATATATATAATATATATATATATATATATATATATATATATATATATATATATATATATATATATATATATATATATATATACACTATTTATGAAAACATTGTCAACAAAACATACATTTAAAAGAGTATAAAACATTAACTTTATCCTAAAACAATCTATTTGAAGAAGAGAGTTCAGTCCCCTTATTCATGATGTTAAAAGGTAAAAAGAGGTTCAGAGATTGCCGTCGTCTTAAAACTCGAGAAACCTTTTATATCTTACGAGTATATAATCTTTTTGGTTCCTATTCCTTACGCCCTTTTCTGGCATTTTGTGTAAAATGTCTCCTCTACTATCTTCTGACGGCGCAACTTCCATTTTACCTTCTGCTAAAGCTGACCTCTTCGCATAAACTTTAGACTCTAATTCCACCTTAGACGATTCCGGAGATGTTCCTCCTAATTAAAGCCCCTTCTCGAACTCATTTATGACTAATATTGCAATTTCTTCTGAAGATGTCATTTCTGCTCTCACTGAGCTTAACACAAAGAAAGTATTCTACTCTGATGGTATCCTCCCTGGCGTTCTAAAAACTTGTACTTCTGTCCTTGTACCCTTCCTTGGTAAACTATTTCCTCTCTTTCTTTCAACTTTCACCTTCCCCTCTACTCTTACTGGAAACGTGCCCTCATTCATCCTGTGCCGAAGAGGCACCGTTATATATATATATATATATATATATATATATATATATATATATATATATATATATATATATATATATATATATATATATATATATATATATATATATATATATATATATATATATATATATATATATATATATATATATATATAGTTATATATAATATTAACTTGGAAATAGATTTTTTGAAGCTCTACTTGTTTGATTGCCTGTTTAAAATATATTTGAAAACCAAATAAAATATTTATTTAAAAAAGGAATTTTGTCATTTAATTAAGAAAAAAGTTTGATCAAAGCAAGTCTGTGTTTTTGATTCGCCTTTTTTTTTTCTTACAAGAAAATTACATCAAAAAAAACTATTATAAAAATGAGGCCACCCTTTCATATATACATATATATAATATATATATATATATATATATATATATATATATATATATATATATATATATATATATATATATATATATATATATATATATATATATTATATATATATATATATATATATATATATATATATATATATATATATATATATATATATATATATATATATATATATATATATATATATATATATATATATATATATATATATATATATATATATAGTATATATATATATATATATATATATACATATATAATAGTGTGTGTGTGCGTGTGTATGCGAGTTAAAGGAATTTGGGAAAATAGATAAAGGGAGTGTGTTCCAGACAGTAAGATGGAGCACATCGGTTAGTCTGGAAACGGAGAGTTGGACAGAGAAAAGGATGAAACTATATAGAAAGGCTTGTCGCAAGAGCCCTTCCCTATAAAAGAGACTTGAGGCTAAGGACTTCAGAAGAGCAGTAGTCTTTGTAGAAGCGAAAGTATAGAGAGATTGACGCAACCTTTCGTAGGGCAGAAAGAGACAGGATAGAATCAGTAATGTCAAATAGATAGTTGATACGACGAAAAGCCCTAGACATTTTGACATTTTTAGTTTCATGGGGAGCTAGCTGTGTGAATGGAACCACCCCAGATGTGTGAGGCATACTCCATACAGGGGCGAACAACACCCATACAAAGTGCAAGCAATTGAGGTGGGGTGAAGAAATTTCAAAGGCGCTCGAGAACACTCTATCTCTTAGAAGCTTGTTTAGAAAGAGAAGTAATGTGATCCTTCTAAAAAAGATTACGATAAAAAGAAACACAAGAATATTAAGGACTGATGAAGGTTTGAGTTAAGTGTTTTCTAAGTAGATCTCATTGTTGTGCGGAAGATTATGCCTAGTAGAAAGATGAAGGAACAATCATTTTTTACCACCCAAATAGAAAACAACCATGCGAAATGCGGGAAAGATCTGAGGTTTGCTGCTCCAGTGCTACCCTCCTTGCGCCAATTAACTGCTGCTGGGTGAAACGTTTTTTCAGAATGAAATTAGTAATGAAGGATGTAGTCGTCGGCATAGTAGTAGATAGGTAATGATGTAATAGAGAGATCATTTATGAAAAGTTGAAAAAGAGTTGTGAATTGGGCAGATCCCTGAGGAACACAACTATTAATAGGTTTAAAGAAAGAAGGGTTGTTTCATACAACAGCAGCTATAGAACGACTGGAAGGAGGAAATCAGAGAGAAAGATAGATTCCGAAAGAGGGAAACTTAGAAATTAAAGATTTTTAAAGACTTTATCGAAGGCTTTCAATATGTCTAGCGCCACAGCAAAAGATCCAACCATATATCGAAGAGCAGTGGACCAAGAGCCAGAAAGAAGAGAAAGAATATCACCAGTATAGAGTTTCTTTACGAAGCCCTTCTGGCGATCTGAGAAAAAGGTTAGAAGATTTGAGATATTTCTAAATCTTCCTGTTAAGGATTTATTAGAAAATTTAGAAAGAACGAACCTTAAAAAAATAAGATGATAGTTAGAGGCTGAATAAGTGCAAGCTGAGAAACACTAGTTTTGAGAACCATAGGAAGGATAGTGTCAGAACAGGAGCGAAGAATATAGATTTAGTACAAGGCAAAATAGCAGTTGTGCCTTCAGAAGATACAAAAGAAGGGAAAGGAAGATGCAAAGTTAGAGTTGACATTTTTAGCAAAATGACAGAGAGGGCGTGAGGAAGAGGAACCAGAAAGATTATTGCATTTTCTACATATAAAAGAATTTTTAGTGTTACAGAGAATAGATTTTACATTATTTCGGGATGAATATAAATTGTACGAGTTCTGGAGTTTCAAGAGGACAGTAATTCCTGAAAGCAGAATCCATGCTGCGAAAGTTTGTTAGGTTTAGTTGAAGGGGAAGATTATGAAATGTACACCTTCATGCTGGAGAGAATTATCTTGGTTATACTCTCAGCGCATTCAAAGGAACCACTGCCACGTAAACAGTAATCATTCCATATGAATATCAGAGAAGCACAATCGCAAGTCAGAGCAGTACCCAAGCGCCCGAAACGTCTCTCCAAAGGCGAACACCATTTTGGCTGAAGACTTGAAGAGACTCAACAAGATAAAGAGATAAGTTGATCAGATATATATATATATATATATATATATATATATATATATATAATATATATATATATATATATATATATATATATATATATATATATATTATAGTTATTAGACGCAAGAAGGATTGCCTTGGAGCAACTGACCTCTGATCTATCTCTCATTTCAAATTGGGGCAGAGAAAACATGGTCGTTTTCAATGCCTCAAAAACTCAATTCCTCCATCTTTCTACTCGACACAATCTTCCACACAACTATGACATCTTCTTCGAAAACACTCAACTCAAACCTTCATCTGTTCTCAATATTCTCGGTGTTTCTTTTTCTCGTGATCTTTCTTGGAAAGATCACATTATTTCTCTCTCTAAACAAGCTTCTAAGAGGTTGGGTGTTCTGTGGCGCCTTCGTAGTTTTTTTACGCCACCCCAGTTGCTTGCTCTGTATAGGGGTGTTGTTCGCCCTGTATGGAGTACGCCTCGCATATCTGGGGTGGTTCCACACATACAGCTCATCTTGAAAAGGTGGAGTCTAGGGCTTTTCGTCTTATCAACTCTCCTGCTCTTACTAACTCTCTCCAATCTCTTTCTTCCCGTCGAATTGTTGCGTCACTCTCTCTTTACTATCGCTATTACAACGGACATTGCTCTTCTGAACTCTCACGTCGCATACCTCCTCCACTGAGAAGGGCTCGTGCGACACGTCTTTCTACACAGTCTCATCCTTTCTCTGTCCAACTCTCCGACCCCAGACTTAACCGCTATGCTCAATCTTACATGTACTCTACTGGTAAAGTCTGGAACACACTTCCTTTATCTGTTTTCCCAACTTCCTTTGACTTGCACACTTTTAAACGCCGTGTATCGGGTCACGTCGGCCATTAGCGACCCCGAATCTGATTGCTTCCCAACTCCGGTGGATATTGGTAGGCCTTGGGCCTTTGCCCACCGGAGGAGATATAAAAAAAAAAAAAAAAAAAAAAAAATATATATATATATATATATATATATATATATATATATATATATATATATATATATATATATATATATATATATATATATATATATATATATATATATATATATATATATGCGTGTGTATTTTAACAGAATTAGTTTTTGTAATCAAAAAACAAAACCAACATTGCATTCCTTTTTTGTTTCGGAATCAGTGTGGATTAATATGCAAGACTAATAATGGCTCCAGCGATTGGTTTGGCTCTTAGCCAATCATAACATTGTTTTTGAGCAACAGGTATTCTCGGAAGTTATAGTAAGGCCTTCATTATTATATGCGCGAATGAATGACTATAAAGCCTGACCATTAATATAGTCGTCTTCGGAGGGTAAACAATTCAACTTAATGTGACGTCATTGTTCTATAACTCTGACGTCATTGTTCTGTAACTCTGACGTCACTACTTTTCAAATTGTGTTTTTATACTTTGTAATTGAATTATC
>SEYY01017882.1:0-10000 GCA_009176605.1 Armadillidium nasatum
ATATATATATAATATATATATATATATATATTATATATAATATATATATATATATATATATATATATATATATATATATATATATATATATATATATATATAATATATATATATATATATATATATATATAATATATATATATATAATATATATATATATATATATATATATATATATATATATATATATGGGATAATTTACCCATTAAAACCATAGGGGACTGTTCTAGTGGAGTTTTTAACAAAAACTCGTTTATTAGAGGTCATCTGCATTTTTTTAATCCCTGGTCTTATATTGACGGATCCTTGACCATCGACAACGAAATTTTTTTGGTTCACATTATAACATAATCCGCCTTTACTGTCACCATGTAAATCTGCTTTCAGGTTCATTGCTTCATTTATACTGGCGACTTTTTTATGAAGTTGTTCGGTGTCATCATCGTCATCATCATCTAATCGTATGTCATTCATGCTTTCACTGTGATGTCGGTGTCTTTAATGTCATTTTACAATGACTCATCATGTTCAACCATTTCGTTGGGACAATGTTCAATAACCAGTTTCAGTAACTTTTCAAAATTTACTACGTCTTTGGTTTCTTGATTGATAGTAAGTCCTTTTGCTTTGACAATATGTTTTATGTCTCCACTGGCTGTACGTATTCTAAGTCCATAAGATTTTCGGCCGGTACATACAAATGAATCAGCATAAGCGCCATTTCCATATTCATCAAGCTCGTCCGTAAGTTCACCTAAAAAGTTTTCTGTGGCAGGTACTTTATAATTCTCGTCTGTGACTAAAATACAAGAGTCTGTGTCGCAATATAAAGCCTTATGTTTCACTTTGTTTAATAGCTCGTATAACGTGATGCATGCTTAAGCGGTAGTGAAGGATGAATCGGGATGTTTGTGACTTTTGAAGTACGTTCTCCCAATTCATTTTTCACGACGGTTACGACTTATTTTGTTCCAACTTGAATCACTTCAGTAACTTCAGCGTCGCACTGGTTGATCAGCTCCCATATTTCCTTGTCCTTAACACATATTTTTATCTCTCTAGAAGGAAGGCTTCTGCAAATTTACCCCAAACTGAGTTAAGGCACAATTTTGCAATAAATCGCATCCAATGATTCTTTTTTGTTATTAATATCCAACTCTACACTTCTTTTTCTTTGAAAAACGACAAATCTTTTAACTTTCGAAAGTCATCATCTTGAGAAACTGGGGTGGTCCTGAACTTGTTAATCTTTAAAAAGTAATTATAAAAATACTCTTTTTTTTAAAACCACATTCGTAAATCTTAAAAATTTTGTAACCCATTTCAAGAGCCAACTGAATTTCTGGTGTGGTAAAGAGCAGTCTCAGAAATGTACCCATAGCAAAAATGAAAAATCTATTCATAGAGTCTTTACCACACCAGAAATTCAGTTGGCTCTTGAAATGGGTTACAAAATTTTTAAGATTTACGAAATGTGGTCCTTAAAAGAAAAGAGTATCTCTTTGAGAACTATGTGAATTACTTTTTTAAAGATTAAGGCATCAGTTTCAGGACCACCCCCAGATATTCGTCAAGATGATTCCAACTATATCGAGAAGTTAAAAGAACTTGTTCGTCTTTTCAAAGAAAAAGAGTATGTAGAGTTGGATATTAATAACAAAAAAGAATCATTGGATGCGATTTATTGCAAAATTGTGCCTTAACTCAGTTTGGGGTAAATTTGCAGAAGCCTCTCCTTCTAGAGAGATAAAAATATGTGTTAAGGACAAGGAAATATGGGAGCTGATCAACCAGTGCGACGCTGAAGTTACTGAAGTGATTCAAGTTGGAACAAAATAAGTCGTAACCGTCGTGAAAAATGAATTGGGAGAACGTACTTCAAAAGTCACAAACATCCCGATCTCATCCTTCACTACCGCTTAAGCATGCATCACGTTATACGAGCTATTAAACAAAGTGAAACACAAGGCTTTATATTGCGACACAGACTCTTGTATTTTAGTCACAGACGAGAATTATAAAGTACCTGCCACAGAAAACTTTTTAGGAGAACTTACGGATGAACTTGACGAATATGGGTATGGGGCCTATGCTGACTCATTTGTATGCACAGGCCGCATATCTTATAAACTTATAATACGTACGAGCGACGGAGGCATAAAACATATTGTTAAAGCAAAAGTTCTTCCTATCAATGAAGACACAAAAGATGTAGTTAATTTTGAAAAATTACTGAAACTGGTTATTGAACATTGCCCAAGTGATACGATCGAACATGATGAGTCATTGTAAAAGGACATTAAAGACACCGACATCACAGTGAAAGCGATGAATGACATACGATTAGATGATGATGACGATGATGACACCGAACAACTTCATAAAAAAGTCGCCAGTATAAATGAAGCAATGAACCTGAAAGCAGATTTACATGGTGACAGTAAAGGCGGATTATGTTATAATGTGAACCAAAAAAATTTCGTTGTCGATGGTCAAGGAGCCGTCAATATAAGACCAGGGATTAAAAAAATGCAGATGACCTCTAATAAACGAGTTTTTATTAAAAACTCCACTAGAACAGTCCCCTATGGTTTTAATGGGAAATTATCTCCCATATAATATATATATATATATATATATATATATATATATATATATATATATATATATATATATATATATATATATATATATATATATATATATATATATATATATATATATATATATATATATATATATATATATATATATATATATATATATATATATATATATATATATATATATATATATATATATATATATATATATATATATATATATATATATATATATATATATATATATATATATATATATATATATATATATATATATATATATATATATATATATATATATATATATATATATATATATATATATATATATATATATATATATATATATATATATATATATATATATATATATATATATATATATATATATATATATATATATATATATATATATATATATATATATATATATATATATATATATATATATATATATATATATATATATATATATATATGAGTGTGTGTGTGTGTGTGCGTGAGTGTGCGCGCACCATGATCACGTGTTTTACATGATCTCCATGATTTCACTTCATTTAAAATATAAATTTAATGACAAAGGAAAAAAATTACAAATATTAAAAAGGAAAAAAGGAAATAGGAAAAAATTACGAAAATTAAGAAAAAAAAGAAAAAATTATTAAATATTAAAAAAGAAAAAAGAAAAAATTACGAATATTAAGAAAAAAAAGAAAAATTATTTATTATTAAAAAGGAAAAAGGAAAAAAATAAAAAAAGAAAAATATTAGAAAGAAAAAATTAAAAAATTCTTTTTTTTCATTTAAGGAAAAAAAAACTTTGTTTTTTGTTTTTCTTTTTTTGTTTGTTGAAAATTATTATTTAAAATAAATTTCTTTTGTTTATTATTATCTAGGTTTGGAAAAAATTTATCTGGTGTGGCGTTTCGTATTTTTTGTTATCAACTTTAGAAAAAAATAATCTTATCTAAGATAAAGACATCATCAAGCATAATCTTAAAATTGATAAACAGTAAGAACCTTAGTTATTTCGTCGGTTGCCGCTCTGGGAAGAAGAGATCTTGAAGATGTGCTCTGGGAAGTAAAAATATAATTATTATTATTATTATTATTATTATTATTATTATTATTATTATTATTATTATTATTATTATTATTATTATTATTATTATTATTATTATTATTATTATTTTTTATTATTATTATTATTATTATTTTTATTATTATCATTATTATTATTATTTTAATGATTAATCGATATTTTGTTCGATATATCAGAAAATTACATTGAAATTACTACTTAAATACATTAAGTTAACGATATTTCGATCGATAATTCATTCGATAGTTCACACGCATATCTCAATTTTAGACTAAGTTATTATTAACATTATTATTATTATTTTTCGATACGTCGTTACGATAAATCGATTCGAATAAACGGCATTTCATTCATTCGATATTCCTGACTAAATGCCATTCTAATTTGACGTTCTAAATTGCCGCTCTATATTATTATTATCATTATTTTAGTAGTAGCAGTAGTAATACTAGTAGTAGTCTAATTTGCCTTTCTAGCATACCTTTCTAATTTTTCCTTCTATTTCCAGCGAAATTCAAAATTCCGCTCTATTTTTGGCTCAAAATTGGCTATAAATCCCCTCTCATTTCCCGCGAAATTCAAAATACTGGTCTAATTCCGGACTAGAAACATCCACTTGGGGGGTTTTGCGCCCAACACTACTATATATATATATATATATATATATATATATATATATATATATATATATATATATATATATATATATATATATATATATATATATATATATATAGGAGGCTACTTTTGAGGACAGTGCTAGCTGGTGCTGAAGAGAAAAATGGGAGAAATAGGCCACGTTCTTTCCTGACCATATGTTTGTTTGATAGGAATTTGAGAGGAAATGAAAGGAAACCGTCCCATCAGGCTCTCTGCTGATTTTCCGGTACCACTTGCTGTCATTCCTGTTCTTTTACTTCCGGTTTCTACCATTTTCCAGGACCAAATTTCTGTATTCCTAGCTGCATCTACCAATTTCCAGCATAGCAACAGCAGGTTCCTTTCAAAACGTGCCACAAATGCTTAGGTCACAACTACTCGGTAGAAGGAAATGTCAGTGTCATTGACAGGCATCTTTCGTAAGGTGTTATTGTAGTTTTACTTGGCAACATTACAATGTTTCAAGTCACCCTTGATGATGACGTCACACGCGTGTGTGCACTTGCACACGAAAAATACACATACACACATACATACAGAATACGCACACCTACCACTGTGATGCCACAGCACTGGATCATCTTAACACTGTGACGTCATCTGTCCACCATGTTGGATTTGACCATCTTTCCTATGTTATTTTAACCACCTGGTCTCCGCCATCTTGACAACCTGGTTTTTTTCATACTTCTTCGTGACATCACTTGAGCTCCATCTATTGAATGGAAATCAGACTTCTAAAACAATCAATATCAAGGTTCGAACCAGGCAGAAAACAGAATGGAAATGAAAGACGTTTCCAAAGAGCTAAAATGTTTCATTCCTTAAAACAAATTGGATAAATTTAGTATCTTTTCCTTAATAATTTAGAATAATTTTTTACTTTATTGATTTCATAATCATTCACACGTTATCGATTATTACGTACGAATTTATTGCATGATATTTCACATACAGTTCAAATAATCACTTTTATTTTGCAACATTTTACATTAATTTACATAACTATTGTCACCAAAATAAATTAAATTATCGTATTATTTTTATTATTGTTATTTTTATTATTGTTATTTTTATTATTATTATTATTATTATTATTATTATTATTATTATTATTATTATTATTATTATTATTATTATTATTATTATTATTATTATTATTATTATTATTATTATTTATTATTATTATTATTATTATTATTATTATTATTATTATTATTATTTATTATTATTATTATTATTATTATTATTATTATTATTTATTATTATTATATTATTACGTAAATACTAGCACTCCGGTAGCATGTCTGATAAATTTTGAATAGCCTAACTTCAAATCTTAAAATCTTTCATCCTACCACTACAATAATCTTGTGCTTCTTTTTTACAGCTCTCCTAATAGAAAATATTTTTCTACATTTTTGAGTACATAACTTCCTATCACGAGACTGTCTCATCTTCACATCAAAATATTGAGGTCCTTTGCTCATCGGATTTCAATGTACGCATCACTGAATGGTTAGGCTCTTCTCAAATTTATCCAAGAGGAGAAGAAGCTGAATCATTCAGCATTCTAAACTATCTGGAGTCTTGATAAAAGAACCAGCACACATTCTGGATCGTCCCAAACAATTCTTGGGCACTTTTGACCAATAATTTATTACTAGTCTTTAGCCCTATAAATACGCTGTCTTTACACCTATTGGAAACTCTGTTCACAATGTAATTTCTATTAATTTTCAAGCTTCTCTCCAGATGCACAACCCTACACTACGCGTATCTTCTGTCACTTCGATTGGGCTGACTGGGGAGTTTTACGCTGTTTCAACGCTAACTGTTTTTGCCGATAAGGTGGGGACTTTAATCTTTCATGGGATGAGCAGGTTCATTACTTCTCCTTGTAAATCTTTCTTCTCAAAATCTATGGCTCGATCGCCCTTGCTCTTGTGTCATTCAGACTAGAGACATCGCTGATTGAGAATGGAAACATTCTTCTTCTCCTCCCCCTCTCTTCAATTTTCATTCAGATTGGAATCGTTTAAGGATATTCTTACACGAGAATAGCTGACTTTCACCGAACGAAGGTGAGTTGAGTTATTAAATTCTCCCACTAATAAATTTTTCTAACCTCTTCCTAAAAGCCTCAATAACAACTTCTGTAAATCTTCCTTTCCTCCATTTATTCTCTCTGATGGTTCTGTTGCTATTACTCCAAACGAAAAGGCTAATCTCTTCGGTCTCCTGTTCTTCTCTAATTCAACCATGGCCGACTCCAGCAGTCCTCCTCCTATTTCTTCTCCTTTTAGATGTCCCATGCCTTTGCCTGTGATTACATTTGATCTGATACATGGGCTTCTGAATTCTATGAACGCTAGAAAGACAAGTGGTCCGGATGTCATTTCTCCCCGAGTTTTAAGATAGTGTGCTTCTGAGCTGGCTCCGTCCCTTGTTCAATTATTTTTCCTTGGCCTCAGTATTAGTAATTTCACTCTGTGCTGGAAGCAGACACTAATCCAATCAATTCCGAAGAAAGGTACCAGCTCTAATCCCTCTAACTATCACCCTATAGCTCTCATTTGTATTTTGCTTAAGTTCTTTGTGGATCTTTTTAGCTCTCACTTCTTTGATCATCTGGATCCCATTACCTTCTTTCTGATCATCAGTATGACTTTCGGTTTTGAGGTCTACTTGTGAATTACTTTCCAATTCCACAGATTTATAATATTCAACCCTTAAAGACTATGGGATACTTCTGTGGAGGCGTTTGTCATATCTAAAGTTTTTGATCTGGAATGGAATGAGTCTTCGCTCTCCAAGTTCTCTCCTTTGCGTTTCCTCCTTTTTTTTGCTTACTTATGTCTAGCTTTCTTTTTATCGTTCCTACCCGGCTGTTAGTGATGGAGAGATTTCTTCCTTTCCTGTCAATAGTAGTGTTCAACAGGGTTTTGCTTTGTCTTCTACTATTTTAAAACTTTTCATTAATGATCTTCTCAGCTAATCATCTATCCCTATTCATTGAAATTCCGATGAATCATCTCTTCATTCTTCCACTTATTTAAAATCTGCTCTCTCCTTTGCATCTAAAATTGTTTCTTGTCTTTGTCTTTCCGATTCCATTTTTGCTAAAAGACTGATAAGCATTTTCAAACTTTCCAATTCGTTTGACCCTTTATCTCTGCGACACAACGTTGGTGACTTACCTCTTTTCTATATATACTTCAGAAAAAATATCCAAGAGAACTGTTCACTCGCATACAGTCAAATATACGTCTTCCTTGTCGCATATGTAGTGCATTGTCTTCACAAATTTTGTGTGAGCATAGTCAACTCTAGGCTTGTCCGCTTTGGTCCCTCTTTTCCAGCCACCTTCTTTTTGTGAAACCCTCTTCCATCTTATCTGTTTTCTTCTGAATTTAATCTGTTTTCTTCTGAATTTAATCTGAATTTATTTAAAGTCTACGGCTATGCCACCTATGAAATATACGTTAGTTGGGAGTTGTAGGTTGTTTTCTTATTTTGCTCTACACCTCTTTCTTGAATAGGACTTTTATCGTGAGTGGTGGTGATGTGTAAAAAAAATAACCTTCTTAATAAATTTATATATTTACATATATATATATATATATATATATATATATATATATATATATATATATATATATATATATATATATATATATATATATATATATATATATATATATATATATATATATATATATATATATATATATATATATATATATATATATATATATATATATATATATATATATATATATATATATATATATATATATATATATATATATATATATATATATATATATATATATATATATATATATATATATATATATATATATATATATATATATATATATATATATATATATATATATATATATATATATATATATATGGGGTACAAAGTCCAACTCCACGTCCTCGTCGTGTACCCTGGACATCGACTAACGGAGCTCTGGCTAGGGCAGGACAGGCCCAGCAAGCCGCTGCCCGAAAAAACATGCTCAAGAACCCAATATGTTGCCTCGGAATAGGACAGACCCAAGAACGACGAACCGGCCTGATCATGGACTACGAAAAAAGGAACTACTCTATAGAATAGCCACAATAAATGTGAGTACGTTGAGAGATAAGGAGGAGGAAACGGTGGAGATAATGAAGGAGAGAAACCTGGATGTGTTGGGGTTGTGTGAGACAAGGTACGAAGGAGAGGGTGTCAGAAGGATACACGAGGACTATGTCTTGATGTACAAGGGAAGACCACGGGAGAAGAGACATGGAGTCGCAATAATAGTAAAACCAGATATATACAAAAACGTAATAGAAACAGTATTGATGAATGAAAGGATGATGGCGATGACCATGAAGGTGAGAGGAGAGACCATAAGTATTATCCAAACATATGCCCCACATCGAGGAAGACCCGCGGAGGAAAAGGAAAGATTTAACGAGGATCTACAGGGGTTGTATGATGAGGTGAGAGGGGAACTCAAGATAGTAATGGGAGACCTGAACTCACATGTAGGAACGAGAAGAGCAGGAGAGGAGAGAGTGATGGGGGCTTTTGGAATTGGAGAAAGAAACACAGAGGGAGAACAACTAATAGATTTCGCTATGAGAAACGGTCTAACCATAATGAACACCTGGTTCAAGAATGAGGAAAACAAAAAGTGGACTTGGTACAGGTGGAATACTGAAGAAGGTAGATACACAGAAAAAACAATGATAGATCTATTACTGACTAATGAAAGAAAAATATTCACAAATGTAAAAGCACTCCCAAGTGTTTCTTTGGACTCGGACCATAGAATGGTCATAGGAATAATGAAATGGAAGGAAAGGAAGAAGCCGAAGATATCTACGAAGGAAAGATACAAAACAGAAAAATTGAAGGATAGATTAATAAGAGAAAGATTTGACGAGGCTATCAAAGAAAGGAGAGAACTGGAGATAATAACAGGAGAAACAGTGAATGAAAAGTGGAAGATATTTAAGGATAACATGGACAGAACGGCAAGAGAAGTATTGGGAGTGAAGAGAATGGGAAAGACGAAAAAGAAAAGAACGGCATGGTGGAATGACGAAGTAAAGGCGGCCATAACCAATAAAAACAAAAAATATAGACTCTGGATGAAGAGGAAAACTGAAGAAAACAGATTAATATACCAGGAAGCTAGAAATAATGCAGAGCGGATAAAGAAATTGAGTAAAAGACGAGCATGGGAGGATATTGGAAAAGAATTAAAAGAAGATGTGAGAGGATCAAGAAAGCTTATATATGGCTTAGCTAGAGGAATGAGAGTGAGGAAAGAACCAGAAACACATATAATAATGAACAGAGAAGGTGTTGTTTTGACTGAGGAGGGAGAAGTGATGGAAAGGTGGAAGGAGTATTTCGAAGAGCTATTGAACTTTGGGGATGTGGTGGAGGGAGAGGTGAATGGAGGTGTGGAACGAGAGGAAGACTTGGAGGAGATGGAAGTAATAACAATTGAAGAGGTCAGAGCAGCAATTAAGACACTAAAGAGAGGGAAGAGCCCTGGAACTGATGAACTGAGTGCGGAGTTATATAAGACGGGAGAGGGAGTTGAAGGATGGTTTCACGAAC
>SEYY01017882.1:15000-17500 GCA_009176605.1 Armadillidium nasatum
CTAATTTATCTCCTGATTGCCGACCTGTAATGACGAAATCTAGAAAGTTTTCATCTGAGGATCAAAATTTTATTCTATCTGAAGTCACTCGATTACTTTCCGAAGATATTATTGAACCCAGCGTTTCACCCTGGAGAGCTCAAGTGGTTGTTATACATCAGCGTGCGAAAACTCGTATGGTGGTTGATTATTCACAGACTATTAATAGGTTCACTTATTTAGATGCATACCCTCTACCTCACCTTGATGATTTGGTCAATAAAATTGCTAGTTACAGGTTTTTCAGTACCATAGACTTGAGAAGTGCTTACCATTTGGTTCCTCTTTTGGAAGAAGAGAGAAAGTTTACTGCTTTCGAGGCCAGCGGGAAACTTTATCAGTTCAAAAGATTGAGTTTTGGACTTACCAACGGGGTTGCATGTTTTCAGAGAATCATGGACGATTTCATATCACAGAATAATCTAAAAGGAACTTTCGCGTATTTGGATGACGTCACTATCTGTGGTTTAACTAAAGAGGAGCATGATGAAAATCTCAGAAAATTCATGAAGGCTGCCGAGCGTTACAGAATGACGTTAAACAAAGATAAGTGTGTATTTTTCTCTACTTCAATTCGTCTGCTTGGATATGAAGTGCGACATAAAGAATTGCGTCCAGATCCTGATCGACTTACGTCTCTTCAAGAAATGCCTCTACCTCGAGACAAGAAAGAGTTGTCTCGTTTAATAGGACTTTTCGCTTATTATTCTAAGTGGATACCGAAATTTTCAGAAAAAATACGACCTTTGATTGATTCTACATTTCCTTTAAATGAGATCGCCCAGGAATCTTTTTCTTCGATAAAAGAAGACGTTATGAAAGCTGTGAAAATGAGGATTGATGATTAACTTATGTTTACTTTGGAAACTGATGCCTCTGAAGCTGCCATTGGTGCCACATTTAGCCAAGAGATTAGACCAGTCGCTTTCTTTTCAAGAACTCTCAATTCTGCTGAGAGAAAGCATTGCTTCGTTGAGAAGGAGGCCTACGCCATTATTGAGGCCGTAAAAAGATGGCATCATTTTCTCTCCAGGCGACACTTCAATTTAGCAACTGATCAAAAGTCTGTTTCCTTTATGTTTGATGTAAAACAAAAGCAAAATTAAGAATGATAAGATCCTGAGATAGAGAACAGAATTAGTGCCCTATTCTTTCGAAATTACTTATAAACCTGGAAATCGAAATGCTGCAGCTGACGTCTTATCTAGAATTGTCCGTGCCTCATCGACAAAAATTGATCTTGTAAAGCTTCATAGTGATCTTTGTCATCCTGGTGTTGCACGTTTTTATCATTATATTCGAACAAAGAATCTTCCTTTTTCAATGGATGATGTAAAAAGCGTGGTATCTTCTTGTGCCATTTGTTGTAGAAGTCAAGCCTAGATTCTTTAGACCTACTCCAGAGTGTATTAATTCAAGCCATTAAACCGTTTGATCGTCTCAGTATGGATTTCAAAGGGCCATTACCGTCTTCTACAGCTAATAAGTTTCTTTTAGTAGTGGTCGATGAATATTCCAGATTTCCATTTGCTTTTCTTTGCTCCGATATATCGTCTAATACTGTTATAAGTTGCTTAACCACGTTGTTTTCTATATTCGGAACTCCTTCATATATTCATTCAGATCGTGGAACCGCTTTTATGTCTTCTGCTGTTAAACAATTTCTCTTACGACATGGAATTTCGTCTAGCCGCTTCAACCCCTTATCACCCTACCGGTAACGCGCAATGTGAAAGATATGTTGGGATTGTGTGGAAAAACATTATGTTGGCACTCGAATCTCGTAAACTGCCTACAACATTATGGGAGACTGTCCTGCCCGATGCCTTACATTCCATCAGGACTTTACTTTGCACTTCAACAAACGCTACTCCACATGAACGTTTGTTTACTTATCCTCGACGTTCTTCTTTTGGATTAAGCATATCTACTTGGCTTACTACTCCTGGAAACGTTCTTCTACGAAAGCATAATAGAAAAAGGATGATCCTTGGGTGGAAGAGGTACATCTCATTGATGTAAATCCTCATTACGCTCATATACGTTTCCCAAACGGAAGAGAAGATACCGTTTTTGTCGGAGATTTGGCTCCATGCGGAGACTCTGCTCCTGTTTTCACTGAGGATAAAGTGCAGAATCCTGTTAATGATGAAATCTCAATTGATGGGAATTCAGAGCTTCCTCAGAATGATGAAAATCTGATGGACGTTGAACGACTTCCTGATTATTCTCTTCGTCGTTCTACTAGAAATAGGAAACCTGTTGATCGTAATAATTATAGCTCATTTACTTAAGATATGGTGATTGATATAAATTTGAAACCAATTAAATTAAGATCTGTATTTAATTGTACTTTTTCTAGGCTGAGTCAATTACGTAGCTTCTGCTGAATTGACTCAGGTATGTAAATAGGTTTAAGTTATCATTGTGATCTAGTTATGTTTATTATATTTATTAATGT
>SEYY01017883.1:0-11597 GCA_009176605.1 Armadillidium nasatum
CCTGTATTTATACATATCATTGTTATTTTATTGCTATGTATCAAACTTGTATCATTTAGCTGCATTATTTAAAAATTATTATTTTGTTTATACTTTCAGTCAATATGGCTAAAAGATCAGCTTCTGCAGTATTTGAATACTTTACAATGTTTCAGGATAGGCTCGAAATAGCTAAATGTAACATCTGCAGTCAGAAAATTAGAAGAGAACCTCCGGGTGCTACAAGTAAAAAAAATTTCAACCAAATCTTTTTGGAGTATCTAAAATCAAAACACAAAGATGAACATTCACTAGCAGAAAAGGAGCGGTCAAAAGAAACAGAAAAGAAAAAAATCTTAATTTTTATATTTTGTTTGAAATTTTTTGTTATTATTTGAATGATTGAGCTGAAATTTTCAAAATATGTGAATTTTTTCACGAAGTTCTGAGTTGATTTCGAGCATTTTTTTGAGTCTATAACGGTTTGAAACTTATTTGGACCCAAAGTTGAAAAAAATGAATAACTGTGTCAAACCACTGGTCCACATGAGCTGAAAATTTAACTGAATACCTTTGCCCCAATTTCTTGCATTGGTGGGAATAGATTTTTATTATCACGTCTAGAAATTTTTTTTTGCAAAAATCGTACCCTTCTGGAGGAAAAAATTATTTAAAAAAAAAATGCTACCTACTATTTTTTTTTTTTATTTGTGAATATTGTTTAGAAGAGGAACAGGGCAACAATTTTTATTTAGTGCATTTTTAAATGCCCTTTGTTTGAAGAGAGATATAGCCCCTCAAACTTTGGGAATTTTTGAAATTTGGCCAAAAATGGACCTTTTTGAAGGCTATATCTCAAAACCAACGAATCTCATCGAATAAAGTACATAGAGGAATTTGTAGCCCCACCCCTCCTCTATACACACCAAAAATAGGAAATGTTATAGTTGTAAAAAAAAAAAAAAGATTTTGTCTGAAAAGGTGGATTTTTTTAGTTCAAAAATTTTTTTTCTATAGTTGGTCAGTTTTTGGCTTATAACATTTTTCTATAACTCTGGAAACAAAAGTCTATTAGAGGCTTTTGTAGCCCATATAATTTTGAATAAATAGTCCAACTTTCAGCTCATTATAAAAAGTGGTTTGGCACCACCATTCTATTGAAAAAGGGTAAAATTTCCACAAAAAATTTTTTTTTTTTTTTTTTTTTTTTAACCATAATAGACTCGGAAAAACGCTAGAAAGGGACTTTTCTTACCGGTAAAAAATCTATATACACTGAAAGTTTCAGCAGAATCGGCTGAAAATAAAAAAAAGAATTTTTTTTTTTGTATAATTTGCCATTTTAACCCCGGCCGGCAACCCCGGTTTTCCCTGATTTTTAGCCGGGGCCGGGGCCGGGTCAGTAAAAATGGCCGGGGCCGGGGCCCCGGTCGGTTCCTATAATATATATATAATATATATATATATATATATATATATATATATATATATATATATATATATATATATATATATATATATATATATATATATATATATATATATATATATATATATATATATAATATTAGCTAAAATGATATTTTAATTTCAATAGGTTGTTTGCTTGTATTAAATAAAAAAAATTACCAAATAAAACTTTCATCAGTTTTATTTATGTTTTATGACTGGTTTAAATTTTGCTATTACCATTAACCAAACTGGAAAATATGGACACGCTCAGGTATTGTAGTTAATTTTAAGGTTAAAATCTTTGGATAATAACAAATTTGAGTAGACCTGTTGTTTGCAATATGTTGCCATCAAGAATTTCATTTGTTTTATTTACTTTATATTCCAATTTTTTTAACATCAAGTATCTTATTTATAATTTATAGTAATAGGTTGACCCTCTGAAAAAATTTGAAAGTGTTGTAGGCCTTATGAATTTATCTGATTAGAATAAAATAATAATAATAATATAATTATCATTAATAGTAGTAATGAAAAGTAGGATAGATAAAAAGTTACCAGCAAAATATTAAAATGCTTCTTTTCAGTATTACAAATTATTTTATTATCATACAGGAAGATTACCATGTTTGATATTATAGTGAATGAATACTGATATATATACATGTATACCTGAACTATTAGTCCCTAAACTATCATCCAATCTTTCTTTAGTAAATGAGGATTGAAATGTTAATCAATTCCTAATATGAATTACTAAATTTTCTTCAATTTAATTGGACCAATTGTCCTTTTCTTACTTTAAATTTATAAAGGCTAACAAACTTTAGGATCCTTATTACAATTCTTTGCTAAATTAATTTCAGCCTTTCTCTTTGCCTTGATATTACCTGATTGAATTCATTTCTAACTATTATTTTCTAAATCTTCCATTTCCCATCCTTGAATTTATTAAAATGGCGAAGCTTTTCACTGATATTTTTTTTTTTTATCTCTATTTCATCAATTAAATTATATATATATATATATATATATATATATATATATATATATATATATATATATATATATATATATATATATATATATATATATATATATATATATATATATATATATATATATTATACAGATCGCCACCACTCACGGGCGGAGCCCTTTTCAAGGAGGGGGCACACACGAAAGGAAGAAAACTTACTCAAACACACACTTAATGCACATCCGCATTCTAAATATTTTAAATAGATTATTAATATTAAATATTCATACTTAACATAATTTAAAGACCCAACCTTTGGCTACTCCTTTGTTATCTGACGAAAGGGGTCGTTTCATTTGAAGAAACAAAGGAGTAGGTGAAATGTGATCCAAATGAAGCTTAGAGTTAGCAATTAGAGTTGTTAATTCTCCTCATTTGCATTTCTCATTTTAAATTCGAAATACAGTCCACTACCATCTTTTAAATGCAAATAAGTGTATCATTTAAATTAAAATTATATTAATCATTTCTTCATTTGGAAGTCAGCTAAGTCAGGAGGTTGTTAGGGAGGGAAAATATTTTTTTGCTTTTTTCCTTTCTGATAATCTCATGATTATTAGTTTACTACAGTATAAAATCTGACACATATGATGGTAGAGAGCTCCACAGAACAGAGGTGGCTGGAAAGAATATATATATATATATATATATATATATATATATATATATATATATATATATATATATATATATATATATATATATATATATATATATATATATATATTTTTTTTTTTTTTTTTTTTTTTTTACCTTCTCACCCCCTGACCACCCCATGTTGAGGCGGCCACACTTCGCTAATGAAGCTTCCTGCCGCAGTCGGTCTCGTCCAGAGATCCTTCAAAGAAGTGATGCCCCAGAAGATTTTGGGGCGAGAGTTGGAAGGACAGCGTAATAGAAAGTGTTCCACGGTCTCCGGGGCCATTCCGCATCTAGTACAGGTGGGAGATGCTGCCTGGTTTATTTTGAATTCGTGTTTGTAATGTTGTAGGTTTGGGTGGTGACCGCATCTCAATCTAGCAAGTGAGGTTTGTAAGTGTCTTGGGAGGTTGTTGAAATCGGGGTTTATTTCGGGGGGGGGTCTGTTTAGGATGTTGTTTGGAGGTCTGTTGATCATGTATGAATGTGTTAGTTGAGTGTGTATATGTTTGGTTGTTGTGGTATTGGGGGGGGGAGGAGGGATGTGATTTAGGATCTGTTTGTAAAAGGTGCCGGTGGACGATGGAGGCTGTGTTAGTCTTTGTGGGGTAGGTTGGAGGAGAGTATTGTGACATGGGTGTGTGGGTAGGCGTGTTTTTTGCGTAAAATTGGGTGCCTATCATTTCGAGGTGATTCCTTATGGGTAGTATTTTGGTTTCGTTGTGTAGGTGTTGTTGAGGGGTTGTGCGTGTGCAGCCGGTGATTGGTGCGAAGGGCTTTATTTTGCATTATTTGGAGTGTCGTTAAGTTTTTGGTTGGAGAGCAGAGGGTGCCAGACAGGGGAAGCGTAGTTAATGGTGGGGCGTATAAATTGTTTGTAGATTGCAATTGAGGTTTGTATGTTGTTGTGTATGTCTGTGTTGGCCACTGTTTTGAGGATGTTGAGTTTTCTGTTTGCGGCTGAGGTGGTATTTTGAATGTGCTTGGAGAAAGTGAGGCGAGTGTCAAATGTTAGGCCGAGGATCTTTGGGGTTTTGTTGAAGGGTATGGGGGTGTTGTTTAGTAGGACTTGTGGGTGGGTGTTGGATATGTGTTTGTCTGTTGTTATGAGGGTTATGGAGGATTTGTTTGGGGATGCTGTCATCCTGTTTTCGACTAGCCAATTTTGGAGTTGAGTTAGGTAGTCTTGAGTGAGTGATGTTGCGGTGGTGAGGTCTTCGTGAGTGGTGGCTATAGTTATGTCGTCGTATATATATATATATATATATATATATATATATATATATATATATATATATATATATATATATATATTATATATATATATATATATATATATATATATATATATATATATATATATATATATATATATATATATATATATATATATGAATTTTGTAAAGGTTTATGGTCCTTAAATTCCAAATCCAAGGTAAATGTAATGGATTCTATAATGAGATTTTGTAAAGGCTAATGGTCCTTAAATTCTTTATCCAAGGTAGATGTAATGGACTCTATTTTTCAGAGTTCTTAATAAGGAGTAATGAGGTTTAATATTTTGCAAAGCATGAATAATATTGATTTTAAAAGTCCAAGAAAATTAAGGATTGAAAGTAAGGATTGGCACAAAAAGGCATAAGACCAAAAAGCCAATGTGGTTTTAGCAATGTTTTTTTTTTTTATTATTATTATTTTTTATTTATTTATTATTTATTTATTTTTTTTTTTTTTTGCACCACAAATCCATGGCTTTTTGGAAAACTTTTCTTTTTCTTTTAAGAAAAGGTAAAATTGTAGATTGGCTAAATCATATTGCAAATAATATTATTACCACTATTTATTGTTTATAATTGGTATTTAATTAAGAAAATAAATTTAATTTTCCTCTGATTTCTCAAAAAAAAAATTTTTCTTCAAATTTTTAAATGCGTATATACCCAAACTCATTTTCCTGGCTTTTCCTTTTCTAGCATTTCTTAATTTCAACCAAAATATACCATAGGTACTAAAAAGCCGTTTTAGTTGTAAATTTAATTGTATTGAAGAAATATGCAGTAAAACAATTGATATGTTTAATCCCAATTAAACATCGCAATTTACTTAGCACAAAATAGCTAATCGTATATAGTTATTATATATATAAAGTTATTGATGTGAGAAATAATTTAAGGCTTTTGTTGAGCAGATTTATGGTCCTTCCATATTGATGCATCAATATTTTTATCAATTAAAAATAATCAATAATTATCATTGTTTAGAATAAAAATTGTCTAGTTGTTAATTACAACATGTTGATATTTTAGGTTAGATCTGGTTATGTTATATTAGTTGTGTTGTTATAATCTGGTTATGTATATTAGTTGTGGTTATAATATTACATTATATTTTAAATTATATAAAAAATTTTTAGTTATTGATGTATTGAAATATTGATATGTCAGTTTTTCAATATATTGAAAGACCAGAAATATTCTTAACCTTAATCTAATTTAATATGCAATCCAAATCCCACAATTTCAGAAATGTTACTGTTAGAGACATTTCGGTGCAGCTTAGCCTCTTCGAAACTCAAACTATTATTGTATCAGTATGTATGTCAAAAATATTATCTTAGCTTTGAGAGTAAGAGCTAAGAGGAGAGGCTGAGGAAGTTAGGAATGTTTTCTGTGGAATCGCAATGTTTTAGAGGAGACATTATGCAAGCTTATAAAAGTTTTACATCTGATTTACATCTCATCTTTATCAACTATCTTGATAATGAAATTTAGTCTTTTGGTACAGAGATGATTATGTTTAATCAAATTTATATTTTATACAGGATTTCATGCATTACTTGGAATATTGAAACTAGTTGGCCTGAACAAGATTTGGAAGCCCTACTTGGTTTAGGAGAAGAAAACAAATCTAGATCAAATACTCAGTTTTCAGATTTGTATATTATATGGTAAGAAATTGTTAGTGATATTATATCATATTAAACTTATTTTAAAGTTAAAAAAATTCTGGAGGAATCTTTGAATGGACACATAGTGTATGAATGTGTTCATAAATTCCGGATTATTACCGGTATCCTGTGTCTTGATTTTTTTAATGTGAAAAGGTCTTGTAAGATTAACTTTTCTTACTGATCTGACATGATGTTTAGAACATAAGCAATATCAATGTCATTTGTAATATTCATTGTAATTTATAGCTTTGAGATTGTACCAAGGTTGGGAGTTAAAAACTTTACTGTAGAAAAATGAATGAAACTTCTTACCCCAAATACCAACATAGAAAAGTTTCCTGTATGTATATCAGACTCTATAAATATTAAATTATCTACCATAAATTAATTCTTCTAAATCCACTTTGATATTAAGATAAAATATAATGATATTTCAAAGATTTTGTAAGCTTCTGCAAAACCATCCTTGCACAAAGAACTAGTTAAGGCTATTGGTCTGTAAAAAGAAGGATCTGTGGAATCTTTTCCAGGTTTCAAAACTAGAAATTAATAAAGATGTATGCCAAATTTCCAGAAATTCACCAGTATTACACACGAGATCAAAAAATTTCAATACTAATTTGTTACAGTCATTCAAATGTTGTAAAAAAGGGTATATAATCATTTCTTTGCCTGGGGAATTATTTCGTTTTATTAAGGATATTCCTTAATCCAGTTCACACATCGTGAAAGCATCATTGTACCATAGTGGAAAATCTTCCCCAAAATTTTAATCTTTCAAACTCTGCCTCAGCTATATGATATACAAAAGTTTCCTTGGGGGGGAGGGGTGTAGACTGCTAGCCTTAGCAAAAGCATAAGCAAATTCGTTCCCAACCCTCAGTGGATCCTTTACCGCCTAAGAAACATTTTCTAGGTGTAACACCCTGGGGAAATTTTGTATTTGTTTTTAGAAATTTAACTTTATCTCAAACTTGTGAAAGATGCATTCTTTTATTGATGGACGTGAAAAATGATTGTCAAGAAAGATTTTTTAGCTTTTTTACTTCTTATCTTGATTATGCCTTTATTTTTTGGTAGTGTATTTTGTTGTGCAAAGTTTGATGAGGTTTATAAATTCTAAATTAGTGTTTCTTTTCTCTTATTGCCTTTTTGCAGTCCTCATGCAAAATTAAAAAATTTAAAGTTTAAAAATTGATGATGCAATTTTGACAAAGACCAACAAAACAATAACAAATACTACTGATATCTTGTTCATAATTTAAGTCTTATTTTCAAAATCATTCCGTTTACTATCTTCTATAATCTAATGTGGATATCTTTTCCTATCTGTAGAAAAATAGGAAATTATAAGTCTGGAAAATGATCACTATGTAAGTGTCATGATAGGTAGACGAAGTGAAAGAGCCAAGTATATTTGCAGAAGTAAAAGATAGACCCAGCATCTACATGCAATAAGAAATATCAGATGCAAAAGTAGAGACAGGCTCATTTAATAAAACTAGATTACATTCTTGATACAAGTCAAGAAGTTTTTCTCCTTCAATCACTATTATTAGATGCACCCTACAAGGTGTGATGAGAATTAAAATCTCCAAGCAGTAAGAGATGTATTTTCCTGAAACTGCTTAATTAAGAAATTCCTCAAATTGCTCTATTTCATCAGGAACATCAGGAGGAAGATATATACTGCAAACTACAATATCGAGAGACTGTAACAACACTTGTACAGCCACTATTTCCAGTGTTGTCAATTTCAATTTTCGGCATAGAATATCATTTCTAATCCCCATCAAAATATCACACCTTTCGTTTTTCTAACTTTACCATAAATATTAAAAAAAAAAAAAAAAATATGATGCAATCAGATTTAGACTTGTGAATTCAGAGGAAAGTTGTTTTTGTGGGAAGAATATTCTGTTGTTTAGAGCAAGGATTTACACTGATGTATGGTAAATATTGAAACTGCCACAAACTGTAAAATTTATAGAATTTTTCTATAAGAGAACTTTTATTATCTCTTCCATTACTTGAGTGAGAAAGGTACGAGAGTGTAATGTACCGAGTATAAGACTCTGATCCGGGGACTTGGGGATTTAGAGACACAGGGGCTCGAGCACTCTGGAACTCGGCCATATTTATCCGAGTTCATTGCCGAGTCCAGTAATAAATACAGAACCAATAATGCAAAGGGAATGTGAAACTAAAGACTAATGTAGCAGTCCTATTCTGCTGTACATACAGGTGTATATTATTAAAGGACATCAAGTAAATTATTTTTTAAAGAAAATCATAATGTAAGGATTCATAGAAGGTTTGAACAAGAATATTTTATAAATAAAAGGGAAAGAATATTTTTAAAAAATTTGCTGTTAGCATTTCTATGACAACCAAAAATAAGACAGTCAATAAAAATATGCTTTAGAGTAAGCCTTACTGAAAAATAATTATGATATTTGATTGAAGTTTTCATAAAAATGTGAATCACTGCAAATAAAAGTTAGTGAAGTCTAAGGCTAGGCAATTGATTTTGTTCTCGTCTTCCATACTCACACATTACATACTAGATCGATTAGTTGAAGTCATAATCATAAATCATTTTAGAAAAAGGACATACTATGCTACTTTGAGGGAATCCTCATTTCAATTCTTTCATTAGTATAATTTAATTATACCTCTATTTTTATTTTATATATTAAGATTTGCTATAATTTGGACTCGAACTTGGATTTGGATTCGGACTGTGTAATATTGCATGTTACTTATGATGGAAACCATATTCTCAAGATCCATTAAAGACTAGGTTTTAGCATGTGTTGTTATGTAATGGAGATAAGCTTAAGGTTACTAGTGGCCACTTTTTTATGCAAGATTGCTATGATGAAGAACAATGGAAAAGTATGTAAAATAAGCAATGTCAAGGGCTTCATTATCCATGCCCTTAAGCCATAAACGTTAGCTTCAGTATAAATGCAGTGTTAGCAATAACTAAAAGTCTAAAATCATATCTATCACTGGAGAACTAAAGCTCTTAATTTGTCGCTCCCATTCGTTAAAAATTCTATTATCGGCAGTAGAGTAATTTTGTGATAAATATATAAATGAGTAGGGCTAGATAAGGAATACTATCTTTTGCTGAATATTGTGAATTACTTTATACAACAGGAAATCTATGCTTATACAAGGAAGAAACTAATACATTTATAAACAAGATATTTCACAAAATTCTAAAATTTTCATAGGAAGAATTCAGTGATTGGCTTAAATTAATAGTAGTAGTAAAATTCATTATTTGGGCCCAACCACAATTATAATTATTATTGAAATTTCTAAATCATTTCCAACTCACTAGATTTTGTATAATATATTTTCAACGCATTTTACATGTACTTGTGTTCCAATTATTTGACTTCGATTATTAATATTAAATTCTAATCTTTTAGTAAGTAGTATAAAGTTTGGTATGCTTGGTCGTTTGATGTTAATTCATTTAATGTTTTTAACCATACATAGATGTTTAAAATACTGAAAAAATAGTAAGAAAAACCACACATTGCAATAAATTGCTAAAGTTAAGTAAAAATAAGATGGAGCCCGTCCTGCTTGAAAAATAAAATGAAATATTTGTAATTCAAAGACATGGCCCTATAATTCTGTAGTATTACCATTTTTAGCTTGCAAGAAGTTCGATCACAACCTCAGAATGTTGTTATGGATGCTTTGTTTGAAGAACCATGGACAAACGCATTCAGAGAAGTCCTAGGACCATATGGTTATGTTCGTATAACTGGTGAAAGACTTCAAGGTATAGTTACATCCATATTCGTTCTGCGGCATCACATACCTCACTTAAGGAATATACACACAGCTATTACTAGAACTGGCCTCGGAGGATTTTGGGTGAGATTCTTATTACATTTTTGTTAAGTTTTGTTTTCAATAAAAGATGATATATTCAATTGTTGTTAATTTATTACAGGGAAATAAAGGGGCTGTTTCTGTGCGTTTTTCATTGTACGGATGCTCAATTTGCATTGTTAACAGTCATCTTGCTGCTCATGACTCAGGATTTAATGAACGATGTGCCAATTACAATACAATTATTGATGAAACTGTGTTTCCAGTTACTCCCACATCCCACATTCTCTTTCATGAGTAAGTTTTCTTAAATGATTAATTTGATTATTTTCTTTTTATGTTCATTAATATATTCATCTAGTGCAGCATATATTAAAGCAAATATAAAATTTTAAAGTATTCTTTAAGCATTTATATTTATCTATATTGTCTCTTACTTAAATGTTTTGTGTTTCTCCTTTTATGGAGGGAAAAATAGAATTTTATTCGTAGAGATGAGGGTATTTGTAATGATTTTAGTAAGAATAATTAATAGCCATTTATATTTTGTAGCATGAAATGAAAAGCAATGAAATAGGATTATTTTGAAAAGATTCATTGTAACTATTCTTACTAATTAAATCATTGATTTGGGAATTATAGTGAACGAAAAGTGTGTTTATATATGGGCTAGGCGACATTATGAAATTGAATATGGATTTACCCCAGCTTCATTACACATGAAAAAACATTGAATTTTATCAAATTTTAACCTCACGCAATTAAACCTTAATCAGATATTAAAAATATTAAAAACCTAAACACTAAAAATCATTTTATTAAAAAATAAATCACACCACAGCAACACGTTTAAAATAAAATATAAAAAACCACCACTATTTATCAAAGCTTAAACTAAATTGCAAACATTTTATTCACAGATATTCGAATTGTGACTACAAATATTGAAAGTTTAAATATGTAAAATAACTTTAACAAATGTATAACCAATGCATTATGTTTCTAATTGAAAAAAATATTTTGGTTGAATGTTGATCTCAGTCGGAATGTTTCAATTAAAGAAATGTTATTTAAGATATTTTTAGATGATAACTAATAGTTTATGTGAGAAAATCTATTACTTATTATTTAAGAAAAGCGGGTGGGAAATTAAATATTTAAATAAAACTCACAATGCATTTAAATTAACGTAGTTTACTCATTCCTTGTCAATTATTTGGCATAGAGGGCATTTAAGATTGCTTTCTACTTTTGTAAATGTGCTCAATATTATTATTATCATTTATTATCATTATTTATTTATTATTATTATTATTATTATTATTATTATTATTATTATTATTATTATTATCCCCATCTACCTACAGCTATGTGTTTTGGTTAGGAGACCTGAACTTTCGATTAAGTGGAGAAGCAACTGCTGAATTTATTTCTAAAAAAATTGCTGAAAACGATTTGGAGTGGCTTTTGCAAAGAGATGAACTGAAGAAGGCTCAAGAGACAGAAGAAGCATTTGGACCTCTTTCTGAAGCTACAATTAAATTTCCTCCTACTTACAAACATCAACGAAACTCGAACAACTACGACTTGGTGTAATTTTTTTTCTTTTATTTTAATATTTTAGATATATTGTTTAATTATTGAGATAATGTTTAGAAAAATAATTCACATGAGTTCCCC
>SEYY01017884.1:5000-10000 GCA_009176605.1 Armadillidium nasatum
TATATATATATATGAACAACAGGGCCTGTCCCAGATGTCGTTCACCAAACTAAAATTTTATTGAAAAATACAGCAATTTATTTTCTGCTTTCAGATTGCGTTATGACTGAGAAACTTAGCGTAGAAGAAAGAGTTCAACTTGTTTTCATGTTTGGTTGACAAGGGGCTACAGCTGATGAATTCAACGGCAGCCAAACTGAGAGACAACCATTGAGCCATACCACTGTCTGCTGTTTAATCAAATGCTTTCAAGAAACTGGCTCAGTTGCTGACCATCCGAAATGTGGGCGACCAAAGAGTACAACTGATGAAGAAACATCCACTATGGTTTTGGGGTATGTTGTGAAAAGTTCTGTAATATCAGTCAAAATAATAAGCCAGGAGGTAAACATAAGCAAATCATCAGGGCATCGTATTCTCATGATGTACAAATTTCATCCGTACAAAGTACATCTTGTGCAAGCTCTACATGGTGATGACACAGATAGGCTGTTGGAATTTTGTGAATGGATGCGCGCACATATGGATTCGTCAGTATTTTTCAGTGATGAAGCCATTTTTCATTTGAATGGCCAGGTGAACCGGCAAAATATGCGCTATTGGTCAGATAATAATAATCCATGTTAAAATGGGGAGGGACGCCACCAGCACAACCCGAGGCTCATGGTGTGGGCTGGAATCTGGGAGGAGGAAATCATCAGCCCATACTTCTTCAATGATAATGTCACTGCTGAAACCTATTTAGAATTACTGCAAATCTTCTTATCTGACTACCTTGAAGAAGTTCCAATAAATTGACGACAGAACGTTTTTTTCAGCAGGATGGAGTTCCAGCACATTTTGCAACATGCGTGCGTGGCAACTTGGACCAGACCTTTACTAATAGATGGATTGGATGGATTTAAGGGATGCAATAACAACTACATGCCAACTGATCATCCCTAAAACCTTCAGGAGTGTGAAAGACAGTTTCGTGAAGAGAATAGATACGTGTTTTAATGCGTGTTTTGAATATGTGTTATGATTAAATAAAGTATTATCTATTGATAACAATTTTCCAAAACCTGTATGTTGTGAGACATCTGGGACACCCTATATATATATATATATATATATATATATATATATATATATATATATATATATATATATATATATATATATATATATATATATATATATATTATATATATAAAGTATTTCAAAAACTACTGTTAAAAATTTGATGTTGCTATATAGTCTGGTTAAGAAATTAGTACAACGAAGTATATGGTAATCAGTAATTAATCTTCACACTTAAGGTTTGACACTATTTTTGTTCGTTGCATACTAAGTAACTATGGAGTAGGGTGATAAAGAAAACCATGTGAACTTTTATAGCGTTACATTAATGTAGCTTAGAAAAAAAATAACATTTCAAGACTGCAATCGTTAGGTATTAGTTGCATGTTTGTGTACTGCAATTAAGTTATATGAGGACACTGGTGATGTGAAAGATTGCCATAGAATCTGGTAGACTACGTTCTGTTCGAACACTGCAGGCTGTCAAAACTGTAATGGAAATAAATGAGGGAAATACCGTTCATAAACAAAAAAAAATTATGTCATTCCAAATCGCGCATCTTCAAAAAGAACTTAGGGTTAAGGGCATTTACTCAAGATTGCCCTAAAGAAGGGTAAGAGAAAAGTCGATATGTCTGTTGGCTGAGTACGCGCATGATCGGCATTGAAAAATTCTCTTACAGACGAAAAATCTTTACTTTAGGAAAAAGTTTTAACAAACATAACGATAAAGTACATGCTAGGCTATCATAGCTCTTACAATGAATCCAAAGATATCATCATCTGGCTTCTATGATGGTTTGGTGGAAAGTTAAAACAGGGAGACAGTCATACATTTTTGTGAAAAAGGTGTATACCAGAAGACCGTTCTGGAAGGTGTGGTAAAAGGTCAGATCCTCTTTCAAAATTAACCACCAACCTTTCAATAGGATTCAGCAGAGGCACATAAAGCAAGGTCTACTAAACTTGACTCAGAGACGATCTTCCCCATTTTCTGACAGTTGATTGATCGTCCGGAAGCCCATAATTTTTGTTTTACAAAAATTATGATTAAATAAAGTATTATCTTGAAGCCCTTTAAGTATTCTTTAACGGGAATTCTAACTGGAGAGGTAAACACCTTGCCGACGGACGATGTGCGCGCTACAATAGCCGTCTGGTCCATTAGACTTAAGGCTTATGTTAAAGGCAAAGAGCGGTAATTTTGAATAACTATTATATATTTTTTTTAACATTAATAATGGTTGTAGATTATGTCGTGTAGATTTTAAATTGAACTGCGTATTTGTTTTACATTATTTGTGATTAATTATTATATAATATATATATATATATATATATATATATATATATATAATATATATATATATATATATATATATATATATATATATAATATATATATATATATATATATATATACAAAAGATGAAGCAAGAGCAGCGCCACCTTTCGGTTAAAGAGAAAAGCTTACATTCCCAACAAGGGTACTACTGTATTGTAATAAAATATGCTTATAAGTACAGTTGCTCTTGTTCCTTAAACACCATTTTGCTTTACAAATAAAAAAAAAAGTTAATGCATGTAACCGGTTTCAAAAAGAACTCTCGAAGGAAATATTTTTCAGTCGAAATTTAAAAAAAAAAAAATCGCATTAGTGACATTACAGAAAGTATATTGAAGAAAACAAACAATTGGTAAGTGTATTTTCCAATTGGCACAACTTTTAGATGCGAGTCTAAAAGATGTGCATAGGACTTGCCTGGTGTAAACCCACTAATTTAGTTAAATTTTAAAATTGCCTCACCATTTCAAAAAAGATTACCTGAGATATATATATATATATATATATATATATATATATATATATATATATATATATATATATATATATAATATATATATATATATATATATATATATATATTCTTTATAAAAAAGCAGAATACGATGCGAGTTCTGAAACACCCGTCTGCTTAAGTTAACATTGATTCCTCCAACAACCACGGCTTCAGTTGCGAATTTATTCTCATACTAAAGTAAAATGCGCAAGGATAAGAATGGCGTTCAAGTTCAGCTTTAAATCTCAATCGTGAACAACTTTTATTAGAGATGTGAAAAAAATATATATTTTATTAAAAATAATAAATTTATTTTTCTCGAAATGTAAGTAGAACAGAATTAACATATACTCAAGAGTAAAGCAATTAATATAGATGAGTATTTTGTGAATTTTTGGTTATATCAAAAAAAGGTTTCTATGTATTTATATTTGTAGTGATTTGGTTTGAGAGAGAGAGAGAGAGAGAGAGAGAGAGAGAGAGAGAGAGAGAGAGAGAGAGAGAGAGAGAGAGAGAGAGACAGAGAGAGAGAGAGAGAGAGAAGAGAGAGAGAGAGAGAGAGAGAGAGAGAGAGAGAGAGAGAGAGAGAAGAGAGAGAGAGAAGAGAGAGAGAGAAGAGAGAGAGAGAGAGAGAGAGAGAAGAAAGAGAGAGAGAGTAAGAGAGAGAGAGAGAGAGAGAGAGAGAGAGAGAGAGAGAGAGAGAGAGAGAGAGAGAAGAGGAGAGAGTAAGAAGAAGAGGAGAGAGAAGGGAGAGAGAAGAAAAAAATAAAAATTAAAAAAAAATAAAAATATCTAATTTGAATTTAAAAAATTAAATTTGTAAAGAAAATACGTTCATTTCGTCTTTAATTGGAAACGTTGGAATGGTTTAGTTTCCTCCTTTGCCTCGATTCCTTCTAGTCCCTTTGGGCGCCGCTCCATTCAACCAAAGAAGTGTTCCCGCCTCTCCGCTCTCATCTAACTTCTATATATAATAATTATAATATATAATATATTTATATATATATATATATATATATATATATATATATATATATATATATATATATATATATATATATATATATATATATATATATATATATATATATATATATATATATATATATATATATATAATATATATATATATATATATATATATATATATATATATATATATATATATATATATATATATATATATATATATATATATATATATATATATATATATATATATATATATATATATATATATATATAATATATATATATATATATATATATATATATATATATATAATATATATATATATATATATATATATATATATACGTTTGGGAGATCTTATAAAACCAATTATATATTATAATTTGATTCACAGATTTATTAATAGTCCGAAAACAAGAACAAAGGTCATTTACAGGTCAAATTTACAAAATTATTTTTTGATCTAAACCAAAAGGAATGTCAAAAATGACACGCCCTTATTAAACTACAATTAAACTTTTAGTGATGATATAAATATGAGACTGAAAATGCAATAACGCCTCCTCGTATTACAATACAATACAATTCGAATGAAAAAGAGAGAAAAGATCCAAGCAAAAGCGACGCACATCTACTTTAATAACCTTTTATGAAAACAAGCTCCTCAAAATCGATAGCTTTCTAATTAATACTCTTACAAGAGGCAAGGTATGATTTTAAAACGAGATTCAAACAACGTTTCTTATACTAGGAGGCCTGAAATAGTTTTCAATTAAAACTGAATAATCTCAATCGAGAACAACTTTTATTGGAAATGTGAAAAAAAAAATATATATTTTATTGAAAATATTAAAATTTATTTTTCTCGAAATGTAAGTAGAACAGAATTAACATATACTCAAGTTCCATTAAAAATATTTAAATTATTAATGTTATCCTTAAAATACTTTCAAAATTTGCTCTCAAGCCGTCTGACACTTTTGAAAAAGTTCCTAGAAATACATTGCAAATTAACACGCAAACCACTGATATATATATATATATATATATATATATATATATATAATATATATATATATATATATATATATATATATATATATATATATATATATATTATATAT
>SEYY01017885.1:0-15675 GCA_009176605.1 Armadillidium nasatum
TTGTCATAAAAATGAACATAACATGTATGTATGTTTATAATTGCCAGTCTACTGAAGTGCCCTTAAGAAAATCAATTAGAGCTGAATATGAGCGGGCAATAAAAAGCATTATAAAAATCACGTGTGGGTATGAGCCTGCACAAAAGTGTTTTAAAAAATTACGGGCGGGTATGGGCGAGCCATTAACTATAATGAAAATTTGGTGCAGTGTACGGTCGGGTTATTAAAGAAGATTAATGGGGATGGGCGGGAGCGGGCCGAAAAATACCGGCCCGTGCAGGTTTCTATCTTGTGGTAACATTGGAAATTACTTCACACACACACACACACACACACACACACACACACACACATATATATATATATAATATATATATATATATATATATATATATATATATATATATATTATATATATATATATATATATATATATATATATATATATATATATATATATATATATATATATATATATATATATATATATATTATATAGTATATATATATGCCTTGCAATTTCACGGTATATTAAGAAGTATAGGGTTAGAAAGCTTTTTCACTTATTTTGTTTATTTCTTAATAACGTAAATTAGTGTAGCAGTTAAATTTTCTTCTTTATTTAAATATTATTCTATCTTCCCCACTACATGACTCAGGCAAGGTTAGTCGAAAGTTCTACAGTTTATTGAAAACTCATTACGAAAGGTCTGATTGCAAAGTACACAAACCTACTTCATTCCCTTTTTCAAGCCTTATTTGCTCTGTTCAGAAGGGAAGTGTTTTCGGTACTTTTTTCATTGAACTAAATCGTGGCTCCTTTTCTCTTTTCTCTGACACTGTTTTTGAATCTACCAATCAATTTCGTTTTTAATATAACCTTCTCATATAAGTACCTTTATTCTCGCATTCGTTTGTCACTTTCATAAGGAGTTATTAAATTATTCTTCATTTAATAAAAACTTGATATAAATATATGGAGTCGTGGCCTATTTAAATATAGTGGTGATCTCGGAACTTGGAAATTCTTAACTATAATTGGTACTTAAGAATTTTCCCTGCCTAGTCCCTCTTATATACTAATAACAACAATGCAAAGGAAAGTAGAAAGAAAAGATGTTTTAACTGTCAAAGTATGAGGGTAAGAGAAAACAATCTTAGTATTAAGGCTTTCTATCTGAATAGTAAAACTAATTACGGCTGATATTACGTCTGTATAAATACCATTTTTGTTCCAGTAAGAGAATTATTATTACTGCCTCATCCTTCTATAAAAAAAAATTCATATTAAGGCTCTATATGATAAATGCTTTTATATTTCTTAGACTTTCCCCCCCTGTTATTCCATTTTTTCAATATATACAGTGTTTTTTGTGAATTTAACAACTCTATATGGAACCGAGTAGGGAGAGTTCTATCTTCCCGAAATTATCTGTTTCTTACAACCCCAAACTTTGCTTCTTTTAGATCTTTCGGCATAAAAATTTTCCTGTAGGTATGTTGGCTTTTCAGCATAAGATCTGTAATCCAAATAAGGTTTGCTAACTTTACTTTCGACAAATGCTCCTGGTATCAGAGGGTTTTGTCCAAACAGCATAAAAGTTGTAATTCCGCTATCTTCTATGGGATCTGTCCTAAGACAAAATAGTGTAAAAGGTAGGAGATCAACCCACTTATGTTTATACGTAGATACTTCGGCAAGCATTGTCCTTAAACTACTCAATCATGTCTTATGGTAGACCTCCAAGGCTCTATTACTCTGGTGAATAGCTGCTTGACATTACATGCTTTTTTCCTATAGTATTTTGCACACACTTTGGGAAAGCCCTGAGGTAAGCAGAGGCATCCTGTGGCTTATAAGCATTTTCATCACTCCTCATAGAGGAAGCACTTCCCGTACCATAGTATATGCTATTGTTTCCTTTTCTATGTTTTTCAGAGGAAAAGCCCATATGTACAGTCGTCAACAGAAGTTCGTTCCTATTAGGCTGGAAATAAATATTTATATAAAATGGAGATCATTTCAGGTTCAGCCAATCCAGTTCAATTAAGCCCCGCTCAATGTTTTTATTTTCTTTTTATTCAAAATAGAGCTTTTATGAAATGATCTCCATTTTATATAAATATTTATTTCCAGCCTAATAGGAACGAACTTCTGTTGACGACTGTACCTGGAGTACCTGTCTAAAAAGGTTAATAAAAATCTATATTCTGCATTCTTGCATCTTAAGGATGTCAACATGAACTATTTCAAATTTCTCGGGTACCTTTTGAAACTTCTTATATTCTGGCAAGTTTTCTTTAATCAGCTTTGTCCTATGACAAGGATCACGCGTTCTCACAAACTCTTTCACTTTTTTTCATTCATATTTTTAAATACGAATTCTGATTTCAAGCTTTTCACCTTTCTATTAACCCCTAAGTTCCCCCTTCCATATATATATAATTTATCGCTTTCTTAACACACCTTTCAGGTACATACAATAGATAATAACCCAGAGATAAATCAACAAAAAGCTTTACTTCTGTATTTCGATACCAAAACCACCGTTTTCGCAAAATTTCATGTAGCTGCTTCTTTACCTGTAATATATCTTTTTAAACTTTCATTATCTTTATGAGCTTTCTTTAATTCTTCGTAGTCTATTTCCTTTTTAAATTTATTTAAAGAATCTGCCACACTAATTTTAAATAATTCTCCGTATTAGTTTTCCCTTTTTAGACAGGTACTCCAAGTACATAAGGGCTTTTCCTTTGAAAAGCATAGAAAAGGAGACAATAGCAGATACTATGGTACGGGAAATGCTTCCTCTATGAGGAGTGATGAAAATGCTTATAAGTCACAGGATGCCTTTGCTTACCTCAGGGTTTTCCCAAAGTTCGTGCAAATTACTAGGAATAAAGCATGTAATGTCAAGCAGCTATTCACCAGGTTAGAGAGGCTCTGTTTTGTACTCTGAATTCCACGATTTTCGAACTTTCGTTTACTACGTCGTCACGACAACCATCTTTTAGGCATTTTATTTACTATGCTCCGCCTTTTCTAGGCTGGCTGCCCTAAGCCCCTCCCTTCTTATAGTAAGGGTATGAACACTTCCACGGTGAGACATTTCAATTACGAAAATCTTATCTGCATCTTCTGTCTCCTTATCATTGACTGAATTTTCTAAATACCTGCATAGATAGTCGGCTAACACGTTTTTATATCCTTTTAGATGCTCTAACTCTACGTCAAACTCGGAGATAAAGTCTAAATATCGCTTTTCACGCATGCTCCAGGTGACGAGTCTACTTTTCTGTTGAATGACTGCTTGACAGACAGGTTATCTGTGAGTATATTCACTTTTTACCCTAGTATGAGGTGAGAGAATTCTCATAATGTCTTTTTTTATTCTAATGAGTTCTTTGCTAAACACCGTATAAGACCTCTCACAAGGTTTCAAAGCAGAGCTATAAAATCCCAAGGGTTTTCCCTCCTCATTGTCTTTGAAAATGGTACCTAAAGTAGCTATGTCACTAGCATCGGTGTAGATAATTAGAGGAGTGTCTCATTCTGGGTACACTAGCTCAACTGTATCTTGCAATGATGACGTGGCTCTTTCAAATGCTAATTCCGAATCGCGCTTCCACTTTTTTTTCTGGAACTGAAAGTTCTCCCTCTTAATTCCTATGTCAGTGGTTCTAGGAAACGAGCTAAATTCGGATTGCAAGAACGGAAAAACTTAAGCTATCCTAGAAATGATCGGAGTTGCCTAATTGTATTAGGTTTTGAAATTCCCATAATATCCTCGACTTTCTCGGTATTTGGTTTCATAAAGCGTTTGGAAATGTGGTGCCCCAGGAAGGTTACCTGTCTTTCACCAATCTTGCTCTTTGATCTATTTAAATAAATTTTGCAATAAGAAAATCGTTCCAACACCTTCTCCAATATTTGTTTATGCTCTTTTTCCCCTTCTGTAGCAACTATTATGTCATCTATGTACACAAACACTTGTGAAAGGTCAGCCAGCAATATGTGCATAAATCTGAGAAATGCACCAGCTGAAATTGCAATTTCCCTCGACATTTTTGTTGTAACTAAAACTACCAAAGACGTATTTATTTTGAAGTATTTCTTACTTTCTTCAACCAGTGGAAGATGGTAAAAAGCCTTTGTTAATTCCAGTTTGGCAAAAATTTTGCATTTTGCGATTATACTGGCTACATCCCCAAGATTTGGGAGCGTGGGACAATCTCCAATTGATATTGCATTTAGTTGCCTCAGGTCTGCAATTACCCTCACCTCCGTCTCTTCCTTTTCTAAAACATTTATGGGGAAACCCAACTAGCTGTTGCTTCTCTTTATTACTTCCTGCTTCAAGCAACTTTTGCAGCTCTAACTTTGTTTTATTGTATAGACTAGAAGGGAGCCGACGTGTCTTAATATTGATGGGCCCCACTTTTACTTTAATTTGATAAGGGAAATCATTTTTCAACTCTTTCTGACCCCTTTCTTGTAAAGAACTTTCTATAGCAGTCTGCGAGTTTTGCCTAGAGTGACGTCACGCTTTTCATTCAGCCTTTTACTCGTACTACCACTGTTGCCAAATTTCGCCCATCTATTCATTTGCTCAATACTTAATTTCAAGTATAATCTTAGAAAAGGGTTTTAAAATAAATGTTTAAAAGTATTAGTAAGATGGGCAAGAGATAGTGATTTTTCGCAAATTACAAGATAGTTTAATTAAGAATACAGTCAAAAAACTTTCTAGCTTAGATTTCATTATTATTATTATGAGAGTTACCAGCTAGTTATTATGAGAGTTACCTTTAATACTAAAATTTGTTTCTGCATCAATTAACATGTTTTCCTTAAAATTTAATATAAAATTGTTACTACAAGGAATATCTAAACCTAAAATAGGCATCGACACATTCGCCTTTGGCACTTCTCACTTATAGAGACGCCTCATGCCAATATCAACGCCTAATGTTTCTCTCTACCATACACTTTTATAGAGTTCCATTATCAGCTATTAAGTTCCCCTCTATTTGACCCATTTTCTTCTTTGAACTTGCCTGAACCACGTTTAAAACTGCACCACAATCAATAAAAAACATCTTACATGTTAACATTGTCTTCTACCTTATAAAAGGGTAACTTTCTTTATTCATTAAGTTTTCCGTAGCATTTCCTTTGTCGTTTCTCTACGCCTGCCTTTATCTCTAAAATGGGCGTGACTTCTTTCACTTTACCTACTTGCTTAGTTTTCTTTTCTATCATTCCTAGATTAAAATAAATACAATCATTGCATTCGTCGATTTTGCAAATATTAATATAGTGTTCATTATTAATTATTACAGTCACTTAGAACGTTATTCATACACTGAAATCAACTATTATTACCATCATTTTTATTATTATTATTATTATTATTATTATTATTATTATTATTATTATTATTATTATTATTATTATTATTATTATTATTATTATTATTATTTTTATCGTTATTATTATTATTACTATTATTATTATTATTATTATTTATTATTATTATTATTATTATTATTATTATTATTATTATTATTATTATTATTATTATTATTATTATTATTATTATTATTATTATTATTATTATTATTATTATTATTATTATTATTATTATTATTATTATTATTATTATTATTATTATTATTATTATACCCTTTAATTAAAGAACTAATTATTTGTTAATTTCTTTCTGTTTTCTTCTACGTTTAATTTTCCTACGTAACGTCTAGTGAATGTTCTGTTTATTATTGCTACGTTGAAGACGCTCTCAAATCTCACTGTTGCTTCTCTTTACGCTGATAAAATCTATTATTGGATGTCGTCTTTCCCGAATTGCCAGTTTTAGCTGTGTAGTTGATCGATCTCGTGGGTTTATTTTCCTTTTTTTATAAGGGGTGCCATAGCGCATTGTTCCAGTTCATATCTATAGCTTTTATATCAATATCATAGATAAGAGTAGCAAAGGTCTCCATCTCCTTGAGTTCCTGCTTGGTTTCGGGCGGTGTTGCTATTTCTTCTCGCACTTGCGCTTCTGCCACGTCTGGGAAACTCTACATAGCCTCTTGGATTTTCATTTTTATAGTGGTCACAGTACATTTTTTCGGCTATGAAATTTACGTTTCTCGAAAGATTCTTAATTTGTTTAATAATCTCAGAATGACTTTTTATTAATTTCCTTAAGCAATTTCGGTCTTTATTTACTTCTTGTTCACTGGATTTGGAGTCTTAGCGCATTATGCTTTCTCGCAAGGAGAACGCTTGCCCCTATCCAATTTCAATTTCACTTTAGGGTCATGGATGGAATACAATTTAAATATGTTGTTTATGGTATTTACCCAATTTATTGCATCTGTTTCGATTGAGGCAAATCGCTTGAATATAGTGACAGTTGGTAAGGGAACTTCTTTCGTGGAGGAGATTTAGGGGACTTAGAGGAAATCTTTTCCTCTGTTCTTGTGCCTTGAAGTTGTGACTTGTGGGGAAGAATTCTCCTCCCTCTCGCTAAAAGAATCGTTGCGCTTGGTGGTGGAGAGGGTATTTCCTTTCTGTTGGGTGAGTCGGAGTCTTTGGGGAGGTTTCTTTTCCCCTTTCTCCTAGTGGACTTGCTTTTGGGAGAGTTTTTCTAGTGCGTAACATTATGTAACTTTCTTTTCCTTGGAATCTTTTTGAAATTACATCTTTCTCTATTTTCTTAGGTATCTGCTTGGTTCACCTCCACCTCCATTGTTCTCTCTGGTTAAAGAAATCGCTGTCTATTCAATTTGCAATGTTTCAATATTGCAAGTGTTACTGTTACGGTCACCAAAATTGCAATTACCTTGCAATTGCGCGGTTTATTAATAAGTATAGCGTTAAGAATAGCTTTGTTCGCTTATGTTTATTTCTTAATTAAACCAAACTTACTTTTCTGATCCTTCTCTCTTCTCCCTGGCACTCTATTTTAAATATACCAATCAAGTTCGTTTTTAATATAACCTCCTCTTATAAGGACCTTTATTCTCTCATTTCTTTGTCTTTTTCATAAGGAGTTATTATATTATTTATCATTTAATATAACTTGATATAAATATATGGAGTTGTGGCTCATTTTAATATATATATATATATATATATATATATATATATATATATATATATATATATATATATATATATATATATATATATATATATATATATATATATATATATATATATATATATAATATATATATATTAATTTAAAAAGTAAAAATATAAAATGTAATGTATATTATATATAAGCTCTCAATTGTAAAACTATTTTTGTAAACAAATTCTTATGATACGCTGTTCGCGTTTTTGATCTGTTCCAGCGTAAACTATTTTTCCGAAAATAAAACTTCGAAGGGAAAACCATTTTAAAATATTATTTTTAAAATGTAAAATATATTTTTTTTATAAAATATTAAATTAAATAATATTGTTATAAAACTTCCATATATAATTCATATATGGCTCATTATTCAATCATTTAATTTCTCAAACTAGCATCTGATGAGCCTGATGTTCCTTCCACTGATGTCCCTGATGTCTCTGATGTTTCTACTCCCGATGTCACTGATGGTCTTGTTCCCAGAAGAAACCCCCTCCGTCGAGTACGCTTCGATCCGTGAAGATGTCCACTCCGTGTCTCGGTGGGGAACTGATATATAGTGCCCATTTATAAAATATTAATTTAAAAAGTAAAACATGTAAAATGTAATGTATATTATATATAAGTCCGTCTCAATTGTAAAACTATTTTTGTAAACAAATTCTTATTGTACGCTGTTCGCGTTTTTGCTCTGTTCCAGCGTAAACTACTTTTTCCGAAAATAAAACTTCGAAGGGAAAACCATTTTAAAATATTATTTTTAAATGTAAAATATATTTCTTTTATAAAATATTAAATTAAATTTGTAATAAAAAATTGTTATTGTTCAAAACTTCGATTCTAATGTAAAATAATATGTATTATATAAATATATATTAAATAATACTTTAGAATTAAAATAAATAAAATTTTGTATATTATTTCAATTTGAATTTATGAAACTTTTATAATAATGACTTTGTAAGCAATTTTTGTTAAAAAGAGAAGAAACCAATAAAGTGAAAAAACCAATCATTTGTTAATTGATCCTTTCCATTTAGAGATAATTTCAAAAGGTCGTTAGCAAATATTGTTACATTCACTTTCCCCAAGAAGCCGAAGAAGAAGCCGCACCGTCCAGAAGAAGACGTCCAAAGCAGAGGCAAGAAGCAGCCATTCCCATAGCAGCAGAAGAAGATGTTCCCACAGTAGCGGAAGAAGAAGTTCCAACGCCTCTGCTCCAGAAAGGAGACCCAGTTTGGCAGACTATTTGCCCTCGACTGTGGTTCCTCCTTTGAAGTAGCCTTCCATCCAAGGCTACGGACGGTCCGCGGGCTTGAAGAGAAGTGGTGGCTACCACACGACTACCAGTCGGCATTCCACAAGGGGACTTAGAAAACACCCAGCCTCCTGATCGATCCCCTGCGCTACAACAAAGTGTAGCGACCTCCTGGACCATATATTGGTCAGGCCAGAGATAACTAGGTCGCTATATATATATATATATATATATATATATATATATATATATATAAAACTTGTATTCAGAATAATTTATTCTTCGATTCAATAACTGATTGATTTCAGTATTCGAAAAGAAATTCTTAGAAACAGAAATATCAATATGAATTATTTATTTCCTTCTTATTATTTGAAGTAATCAAATTTTTAAGAAAACTTGTGAGAAATTAGTTAATTTAGTAGTATCTTATTGAGAAAATAATAATAATAATAATAATAATAATTTTATTAATTATAATTTAATAGTAATGATAATAATAATAATTATAACAATAATAAATATAGCATTAAAAGTAGTAATAATAATAATAATAATAATAATAATTGTATTAATTATAATTTAATAGTAATGATAATAATAATAATTATAACAATAGTAAATATATCATTAAAAGTAGTAGTAATAATAATAATAATAACAATAATAATAATAATACTAAAAATAATAATAATGAATATAAAAAAGAGAATGTGTATTTGTTATTGCCACTCTAAAACAAGCTATTAGAAATATCCGGTGCTCCTTTTCGGTTCCATCTGAAGGATCCGCTTCATCAGTATTATGACATCTAAGTATTGGAAAAGTTATAAGATCAAACAATAGAGAAGAACGAGTGACGAAAGAGAACTTTGTTGAACACTACTATTGAGATTGAAAGGAATGAGAGAAACTTTCAGTAATAAACATCAAAATGGAAACTCAATAGGGAAACTTAATAATTATGACGATTTACAAAGTGAAAGAGAAAATCGAATGCGAAAAGCCTAGCTAGCAGTAGCCAATACTTTTGCACCTTATATATTATATATATATATATATATATATATATATATATATATATATATATATATATATATATATATATATATATATATATATATATATATATATATATATATATATATATAGTGAATATTCAAGGTGCCATTATCAAGAGAGAGGTTGGGGTACCCCTTTGTTATTCATGTATAAAGTCAATCTGCACTTCCTGTTCGGATAAAGCCCTAGGTATGCCACCTCCTTCAATGTGCTTTCTCTTGCAGTCATTTCATTCTCCATGTCTTTCTTGGTTTCCCTACACGTCTTCTACCTTCAGAGTTCTAGTTGTGTCTATAACATACCATCTTTCTTGCTACGTTTCAATAATTACTCTAATAGACTACAAGTCCTCTTTTCTCCTGATGTTAAAAAATTTTCAAATATTCCTTTTTGGTAACTTCTCTAATCAATCTCAGAAGTCTTTTGAGAGCAACTTCCACCCTTCTCCTTAAGTCCTTGTTCTTGTAGATAACGTCCATGCCTCTGTACCATATATTAATGATGATTTTAAAATCGTTGTACATAAAAGTATTTCTGCTTTTCTTGGAACATTTTTGCTTCATATAAGCTGTTATTGCTATCCAACAGCTCTCAAAAATTTTTTTCCCTATTCTCTGTCTCCTGCGTCATGGTTTCATTTGAGCTCACCACAATCTTCGGATAATCAAATCTTTCCATCTCATCACATCCGACCTTTCTTTTTTTATTTTCATCACCAGTTTTTTAAATATTTCTCCAAATCTCTCCATCGCTCATTGCAGAACTTCCCTTCTCGTGTTACTATCGCTATATCATATGCATATGGTAATATCAATCCTAGTTACATTCCTACATCTACTTCCCTTATTTATCTGTCCGTGAATATTTTTAAAAAAAATGTTCTAACCACACTTTCAGCTCTTGAATGCACATATCTGATGAATCTCCCTAACTTATGGTTTAAACCAGTGATGGGCGAATCCTTATCCAGATTCGAATGTATTTTGTGGATTCAAATTCGGATTCTAGAATTACAAAATTAACTTGATTAAGATTCGAGAAATCAAAAAATTAGGTGAATTCGAATCCTTTCATTTACGTTAACATCAAAATTTGAATAACTTTCTTTTTACTCCTACTAATAAAAATTTCAGGCCTCTTACCAAAAACATCTCTATAAACTTCTGTAAATCTTGCAATCCACCTCTTATTCGATCTGACTGTACTGTTGCTAACAAACCTTTCTGAAAAGGCTAATTTTTTAAGCCTCTTTTCTTCATCTAAGTCTACCATGAAAGATTCTATTACCCCTCTTCCAACTCCTTTTCTTAGGTGCTCTATGTCTCTCCCTGTATCACACATGATCTGGTGCTTGAGAAACGGAGATCTATGGATAGCATTCATTCTTGTATTTGAGGGTATGCGTGTCTGGCTTACACCTGTCCATGTTAAACTTTATTCTTTATGCCTTAATACTAATACTTTCCCTCTTTGCTGGAAGCACACATATGTTCTTTCAATCTCGAAGAAAAGTACTTTCTAATCATTCTATCTATCTATATATCTATCTATCTCTATCTCTCTCTCTCTCTATCTATCTATCTATATATATATTATATATATATATATATATATATATATATATATATATATATATATATATATATATATATATATATATATATATATATATATATATATATATATATATATAATGTCGAATTCGTGAAATTCAAAATTACTTGAATTTAAAATATTCAACCAAATGGATTCGGATTCGAGAAATCCTAAAACTAGCCAGATTCGATTTCGATTCGGATTCGGATTCAAAGGTTACAGATTCGCACATCACTGGTTTAAACCATAATACAAGGTCAGTAAGGGTTTACTACAGCTTTTCTATGAGTACCAACCATAGCTCACAGTGGATGCCACTGTACACAGAACCAAACTACTCCAAGTCTATAAATAAAAACAAAAATCATTTTTACCTTTTTTCCAATTTCCAGTTCTTTTCTATAAACATCATAAAACTGGAAATGAACTCTGTTTCACTTCATCCGAGTCTGAATTCATGCTCTTCTTTCAGCATACTCTCTACACACTCTCTAAGCCTTCTCTATTGAATTTTCTTATATATTTCACTCGCGTGGGAGAGAAAAGATACTCTTGCTTTTGTAATTTTCAAATTTACTCTTCTCGTATTTTTAAAAATTAGATATATGAGAGCTTTCGATGGTAACTTTTCATCTAGCTAAGTTCCATTTAAAATCTCATCTCTCATCACATTATGACTTATATATATATATATATATATATATATATATATATATATATATATATATATATATATATATATATATATATATATATATATATATATATATATATATATATATATATATATATATATATACTAATGTCTCCTCTGGTGAGCAAAAGCCAGGGGCCTACTAATAACGAAACGTAATCCTTAAACGCCGAAATGTCCCTATACACGGCACTTGAAAATGTGAAGCCAAAGGAGTAGGGAAAACAGATAAAGGGAATGTGTTGCAGATTTTACCAGTAGAGTACATGTAAGATTGTGCATAGCGGTTAAGTCTGAAGTCAGAGAATTGGACAGAGAAATGATGAGACTGTGCTGAAAGGCGTGTCGCACGAACCCTTCTCAATGGAGGAGGTATGAGAAGGGAGATTTCAGAATATCAGAGTTCATTGTAATAACGATATTACATAAACTGGCAAACCGTCAAATTCTGGACACTTTGCATTCTTTATTTTAGCACTGCTGATTTTACTTATTCAACGGTATTTGGTTCATTTTAACAGCTAACACTTTTCTCATCCTGTCTCGGCTAATTTATACGCAACAACTTCCAGCTTAATAAAAATGCTGATTGCCTTTCTCCTTCGATATATATATATATATATATATATATATATATATATATATATATATATATATATATATATATATATATATATATATATATATATATATATATATATATATATATATATATATATATATATATATATATATATATATATATATATATATATATATATATATATATATATATATATATATATATATATATATATATATATATATATATATATATATATATATATATATATATATATATATATATATATATATCATTAAAAAGATTTCTCTGAAAATCGAGTTCGTTATAAAAAGAATTTTAATGAACAGATCGACGGAGGCGATAATTTTTAGAAGTTCTTTCCCATTTTAAATAATTTTCTGCCTCTAACATATAATAGGCACATGCATTAGTTCCAGGGCCACATTTATATAATAATGTTAATGATGATAAAATTAATAATAATAATAATAATAATAATAATAATAATAATAATAATAATAATAATAATAATAATAATAATAATGATAATAATAATAATAATGATAATAATAATAATAATAAAACATAAAATTGATATTAATAGAGTAAATATTGTTGATAACAGTAACAACGTTATTATTGCTATTATTATTAATAGTAATAATAATAACAATTAATAATAATAATAATAATAATAATAATAATAATTATAATAATAATAATAATAATAATAATAATAATAATAATAATAATAATAATAATAATAATATATATAATATATAATAATAATAATATAATATATATAATATATAATAATATTATATATTATTATTATTATTATTATTATTATTAATTATTATATATATTAATATAATTATTATTATTATTATTATTATTATTATTATTATTATATATATTATATTATTATTATTATTATATTATTATTATTATGTTATATATTATTATATAATAATATTATTATTATTATATATTATATTATTAATATATTATAATATATATATAATAATAATATAATAATAATAATAATAATAATAATATATATTATAATAATAAAATAAATAATAATAATATATAATAATATTTTTTTTTTTTTTTTTTTTTTTTTTTTTTTTTTTTTTTTTTTTTTTTTTTTTTTTTTTTTTTTTTTTTTTTTTTTTTTTTATTATTAATAATAATAATAATAATAATAATTAATAATAATAATAATAATAATATTATATTAATTAATAATTATTATTATAATAATAATAATAATAATAATAATAATAATAATAATAATAATAATAAATAATAATAATAATAATAATAATAATAATAATAATAATAATAATAATAATAATAATAATAATAATATAAAATAATAATCAACACATAATAATAATAATAATAATAATAATATAATAATAATAATAATAATAATAATAATAATAATAATAATAATAATAATAATAATAATAATAATAATAATAATAATAATAATAATAATAATAATAATAATAATAAAAATAATAATAATAAATAATAATAATAATAATAATAATAATAATAATAATAATAATAATAATAATAATAATAATAATAATAATAATAATAATAATAAATTTTCATTTCCTTCCCTTCCACGAATTTCAAAATCACTTTTTGCTTCAAGTTAATTTTCTTTAAAATAATTCTGGAGAATAATTTACAAATAAAATAAAGTGAATGATTACATTTTTTTGCTATGCGTTCCTTTCACAAACTTGGGAGATTTTTATGGCCTGAAATTATAGCAGTAAATGAATTTATATTAAGAAATTAAAGTAAAATAAGTTAACATTATAATAATTTTGATAGAATATTTCAAATAATATCAAGTTTAATGGACATAACTTTGAATTTAAAGTTAATGTCGTGATGATAGCATTTAATGTAAAAAGCCTCTGCAATTTTTAAATTTTGGACTTCATTCGAAGTATACAGGACTTTGAAATGGTTATATATATTTTGAAGTGTTCTCTTTCCGCGTTCTACATTGATGTGTTCATTAATTTTGCTTTGTTTGCATCTATGTTGAAACGCTCTATCTGACTTGCGTATCCAATATACGTCGACGTACAGTCAGGCTCAAGACATTGGAGTTGGTTCACAACATGATAACTATCAAACGAGGTATCTCTTATAGTAAAATCAGGATGAATGTTGCTTTGAATTGTAGTATAATCTAACTGTGATACTTTGATTGTTTGTAGGTTTGATGTGGGATTTCAATATGCTTCGCAGACATTTGCCTCTTTCTCAAAATCAACTAATTTTGAAGTTTTAAAGTAAAATTTTATACTATTTTCAAATTCTTTTCGATGTTGTTGTTATTTTTATAGAGTTTAGTAATAATTATGTTAATCAAATTTTCAGTTATAGTTAAGGGGTGATCGCAAATAATTAAATTTTGTCTAATCCATTTAACTTCTTCTTCGAAGTATTTCCAGTCAGAACATAGATTGTAAGGGTCCTGACAATAAACTTTTTGTAAATATCTGGGGAATAAGAGTTATAATTTAGTCATAATCCATTATCAATGGTTTGACGTGCATAACAATTTAATATACTACCATTATCATTAATTTTGATTTTAATGTTAAGAAAGTTTATTATATTGCTTCTAGACATTTCATAAGTAAATTTTAGGCAAGATAATTCTTGCAATTTGTTTATGAGCAAAGGGAAGTCGTCTTGGCTTTTAAATATAGCTAACATGTCATCAACATATCTTATATGGAAGTTAGGATTAAAATTGCTATTTTCTTCAGTGATACTCTTTTCTAATTTAAACACAAAAATCTATGAAAATAGGGCCGAGTGGTGAGCCCATTGCAACTCCATCTATTTGTAGATATAATTTGTTTTGAAATTCAAAAGGGGGCTTGAGTGCAGTAAATTAATATGTTTTTCATATGTTATTCTGATAAATCTGAAGGAGGAAGACTATTAGAATGGTAGACGTTTCCTATGACCGGAACGTTATTAAAAAATTATTCAACGTCTAACGAAGCAAGAATATCAGCATTGCCGATTTTTAGATTAGATAATTTGCACAGAGTTTCCTTGCTGGACTTATCTATTATAAGAAGTTTTCAAATATGGATGGATTATATTGTTCAGATATTGAGCGATGCCATGCGTAAATGTTCAACACAATAGATATTACCGGACGTAGGGGAAGATCTTTCGAGTTTTTATGTATTTTAGGTAGTCCGTAGATGTGTCCAACATTATAATACCCTGTTCTCTTTATTTAATTTGATATTATTCTAATTTTAATTTAATAAGTTATTTTATTAATTTTGTTTTT
>SEYY01017887.1:0-2500 GCA_009176605.1 Armadillidium nasatum
AAAAAGTAAAAAAAAGTAAAAAAGTAAAAAAAAGTAAAAAGTAAAAAAAAAGTAAAAAAAAACTTTTTTTAAGCTTCCAAAATGGCTTTAATACGATGGATGAAGAAATTTGCAGTGTATTTTTACACTAAGCAAGCAAGTGTTGTTGTTGTTGTTGTTGTTGTTTTTGTGAATGGAAATGGAGTAGTAAGTAGTAAGTAGGGTTGCGAGAGAGCGCAAGACAAGAGACAATTTTTGTGGAGATAGGGTAATATATTTTAAATGAAGCAGTACCCGGGATGTTGGTGTTGGAGTAGGCTGTGTCGTTGTCTCCTCCTCCTCCTCCTCCTCCTGTGTATTATTCGTTCGAAGCTCTGCTCGAGAGAGAGGCTCAGATGCCAAACGTAAACGTGTTGTTAAGTTTAACATTTTCTCTTTCAATATGATTTACTCTCTTTTTTTTCATCACTGTGCAATACAATGTAAATAAATATAAATAAAAAAGTAATAACAATAAATAATAAAACAAATAAGTATGAATGAAGCGGTAAAAGTGGAAACGTGGCACGCATGCAGGGAGCAGCAACAATTTTACTTGGATTGTGTTAGACTTTACATTAGATATTTTGATATTTGCTCTCAGCGTAATTGAAATAAATAAGTAAATAAATAAATAAATAAATAAATAAATAAATAAATAAATAAATAAATAAATAAATAAATAAATAAATTAGTAAATAAATAAATAAACTAAATAAATAAATAAATAAATAAATAAATAAAAAAATAATAATGAAAGAACTAAATTTTTTCGATTGTGCTCCGAAGAGAGAAAGAAGCTAGTAGACTCAAAACTCTCTCTCTCTCTCTCTCTCTCTCTTTAACAAAAACAGCAGCAGCACCAGTAGAAACAGCAGCAACAACAACAACAACAACAACAACAACAACAACAACAACAACAACAACAACAACAACAACAACAACAACAACAACAACAACAAGAAGTCTTCTGAGTGATAGATTCCATGCCTGTGAAATAATTTTTTAAGACCTCTGCATTCTTTTCCGTTGAACATTTGCATAAGTGTTCCAGTTCTTATAACTTTCTTATCAATGGATACTTCGGCTTGATATTCTACCTATATAAGCATTTGGGCCTCCTGATTTCAAAAATATAATCCTTGTTCTTCTATCTATTACCGTTTTTTAGTTAATGGCCGAGAAACATACCAGGGTGACTTTACGTGTTTTTTTAGCCGAAGAAGGACAAATTTCAATTTTTTGGGCCTACCCTTGCAGATAGTGCAACAACACAAGAGACCTTTCGAGTTTCAAATGACACGTACAATTCTCATATCAAATATTTTGGCTCTAGCTCAAATATTATAGAAATTGTAAGAATTTGCAGACATTTATGCTTCGTATAGATTTAAAAAAAGCATTGTTTTGGAACTGCAATATCTTTTGAAAGGAAGCTTGTAGAAACATGAAACGTTCATATTCGGAATCAGCGTTACGGGAACTACTTTTAAGGCCAATTTAAAAACTTCAAAAAAAAAAAAAAAAAAAAAAAAATATATATATATATATATATATATATATATATATATATATATATATATATATATATATATATATATATATATATATATATATATATATATATATATATATGAGTGTGTGTGTGTGTGTGTGTGTGTGTGTGTGTGTGTGTGTGTGGTGTGTGTGTGTGTATGAGAGAGAGAAAGAAAGAACCACTTGGATCCTTTAAAAGGGCTTGCTTTGTCAAATTTTCAAAAATTGATTATTCCAATTTTTCACACGTTATAACTTTGTTAAAAATGGATAAATGGGCTCGATATTGTGCTTACATAAGCACTTTTGCCCACTGATTCTAAAAATGTATTCGCCGTTCTTTTATCTATTACCGTTTTTGAGTTAAATGCCCACAAACATACCATATTGAGTTATACCCTTTTTTTGGAACCTGGCTTCCTACCAATGAGAAGTTTAAAGTTTGAGGGGCTATATCTCCTCAACGTTTCTAGATACAGGAACGACTTTAGAGTTTTCGAGTTTCAAATGACCCGTACAATTTGGGTACCAAATACTTTGGCTCTAGTTCAAGTATTTTAGACACTGTAAGAGGTCAAAAACCGGTTTTGACTGACAACATTTTTTTAAAAAATGCAATTTTTTTTTTGGGTGGGTTGGAAGGGCCATATCTCCTGAAAGGAAGCTCGTAGAATCCTGAATCTTTCGGATTCGGACTCAGCGTCACAAAATCTATTATTTCGCATGGAAATCATATTGAAGAGGAGCTAAAAAAAAAAAAAAAAAAAAAAAAAAAAAAAAAAAAAAAAAAAAAAAAAAAAAAAAAAAAAAAAAAGGATTTTTTCAATTTAATTAATTTCAATCAATTATCATATGCAAGTATTAAGTTAGAACTCAGCTGAGGTAAAGTAATTTTGATAATTTATTTCTGCAAGTATTCAGTTAGAACTCGTTTGAGACAAAGTAA
>SEYY01017887.1:7500-15000 GCA_009176605.1 Armadillidium nasatum
ACAAATTTCAATTTTTTGGGCCTACCCTTGCAGATAGTGCAACAACACAAGAGACCTTTCGAGTTTCAAATGACACGTACAATTCTCATATCAAATATTTTGGCTCTAGCTCAAATATTATAGAAATTGTAAGAATTTGCAGACATTTATGCTTCGTATAGATTTAAAAAAAGCATTGTTTGGAACTGCAATATCTTTTGAAAGGAAGCTTGTAGAAACATGAAACGTTCATATTCGGAATCAGCGTTACGGGAACTACTTTTAAGGCCAAACTTCAAAAAAAAAAAAAAAAAAAAAAATATATATATAATATATATATATATATATATATATATATATATATATATATATATATATATATATATATATATATATATATATATATATATATATATGAGTGTGTGTGTGTGTGTGTGTGTGTGTGTGTGTGTGTGTGTGTGGTGTGTGTGTGTGTATGATGAGAGAGAGAAAGAAAGAACCACTTGGATCCTTTAAAAGGGCTTGCTTTGTCAAATTTTCAAAAATTGATTATTCCAATTTTTCACACGTTATAACTTTGTTAAAAATGGATAAATGGGCTCGATATTGTGCTTACATAAGCACTTTTGCCCACTGATTCTAAAAATGTATTCGCCGTTCTTTTATCTATTACCGTTTTTGAGTTAAATGCCCACAAACATACCATATTGAGTTATACCCTTTTTTTGGAACCTGGCTTCCTACCAATGAGAAGTTTAAAGTTTGAGGGGCTATATCTCCTCAACGTTTCTAGATACAGGAACGACTTTAGAGTTTTCGAGTTTCAAATGACCCGTACAATTTGGGTACCAAATACTTTGGCTCTAGTTCAAGTATTTTAGACACTGTAAGAGGTCAAAAACCGGTTTTGACTGACAACATTTTTTTAAAAAATGCAATTTTTTTTTTTGGGTGGGTTGGAAGGGCCATATCTCCTGAAAGGAAGCTCGTAGAATCCTGAATCTTTCGGATTCGGACTCAGCGTCACAAAATCTATTATTTCGCATGGAAATCATATTGAAGAGGAGCTAAAAAAAAAAAAAAAAAAAAAAAAAAAAAAAAAAAAAAAAAAAAAAAAAAAAAAAAAAAAAAAAGGATTTTTTCAATTTAATTAATTTCAATCAATTATCATATGCAAGTATTAAGTTAGAACTCAGCTGAGGTAAAGTAATTTTGATAATTTATTTCTGCAAGTATTCAGTTAGAACTCGTTTGAGACAAAGTAATTAATTTAAATAATTAGAGAATCTATTATCTGTCAATATTAAAAAACTGAAATTTTGTCGAATCCATGATAACGAATTAAACAATTTATCCTCCTACAATTTGACGGTTGGTATTTGATGAATAAATAAGATAAAACTGTTTGTAGTAAACATTGATTAAGACTGAGAATCCTAATTAATTAGAATATAATTGAAATTAATCGCCTTATTTGGACTTAACTTCGAATATAAATTTGATGGTTTACATTTGAAATTTATGAATTAAACTTTAAACAGCACAAGGTTAAGATAACCTATTAGTTATATTATAGATTGGAAGAATAACATGCATCTATAATAATTAATTGATAACTTTGAAGATATTTTGATAATTATTGTTGAATAAGACTGAAGTTTTTGAGTGTTTATTTTAAACCTTAAATAAAACTTGTAGTTTGTGATAATTTAATGATTGGTTATTAATGCTGGATATTGTTTAAACCATACGACTTTGGAAGTGTAAATTAAACACAGAGGTCTGTAAGAGTTTAATCTAGTTTACTGGTTATTTGTGTGTAACCAAGGCTTAAAAATTGACTTAATAGGAGTAAATTATATATACAAGGTGGACTTATGAATAAATTAAATAATTATTACAATATATGAGAAACTAAGCTTCGATTTGAAATTAGTTTTCAACAAGAGTGGTATTCATTATAATCAGGTAACATTTACAAAAGATTTAGTAATTTTCGAATGAAAGAGTAAAGCAAATTTTGTACTGTTGTGCATGGATGTGCAATTTACAAAATTTTTGGTCTATATTCATTTTCCCAGAGTTGAGGTTAAAATATATAAATATTCAGTATAATCATTGAGGATATTCAAGAAAATTAATTACGAAAAAAGGTGAAAGATACCAGAATAAAAAAATATTTAAATCAAATGTTCTATTCTAGCAGTCCACACTGGAACTCTTCAATGGCAAGAATTGGGCCCCTGAGCCACAGTTTGCATTCCCTTATTTCAAAGGGAAATCTCTTTATACCCCTTTTTCAATACTTGCTTACACACCTACTCAATATTCTCTGTATTAACTTTTGGTTACGTGCTGCTAGCAAGATCGCATTCTTCAAATTTACGGTGTTTTAACATATGAACTTTTAAGTTGCTTTTATAATTCGATTCATAAGTACATTCAGTACATTTTAGCAATTTTGTATCACTGTGTACTAGCATGTGATCAAGTAATTTACTCTTTCTCTTACATTCATAGTCACATGAAGAACACTTAAAAAATTTTTGTATTACGTTATGCGATAATTTATGATTTCTTAAACTTCCGTTATAAATACTAGAAAAATCACATTGAGAACACTTATACAACTTTGTATCACTGTGTTTAAACATATGCACTTTTAGTTGACGTTTTTGATTGCATCTGTAATCACATTCAGTACACTTAAATAATTTTTCAGGATTGTGTTTTAACATATGAAGTTTTAGACTATCGATACGATTACAGTCAAAACTACAGTTAGGGCATTTAAATAATTTTATACTAATGTGCTTTACCATGTGAGCTCTCAAATACCCTTTATGACTACATGAATAATCACAATCACTACATTTGAACAATTTTTTAGCGCTATGTGTTAACATATGTAGTTTTAAAGTGTCTTTACGGTAAAATTCATTATTACATATAGAACAAGTAAACAATTTTATTTTACTGTGTATAACCATATGTTTATTCAAGTTGCTTTTTTGCTTGCATGGAATATTCGCAATCAGAACATCTGAATAATTTAACTTGCGAATGGGCTGATAAATGACGATTTAAACAATATTTTCTCTTAAATTTTTAACTACAATGTGGACAGTTATAATTACCTGATTCATTTAAAACGGAATCAGTTCCAGAATCGTGTTCTCTTGATGCATTTAAAATGGAATCAGTTCCAGAATCGTGTTCTCTTGATGCATTTAAAATGGAATCACTTCCAGAATCGTGTTCTCTTTCTAAAGACTCTTCTTCTTCTTCTTCTTCTTTAATTCTTGATATACTATACTATCATCTATGTAAAGCAATAAAAGAAAATTACAATCAAATTCTACAAAGAAATTTAAATAATTTTATTAAGTATTAAAAAAAAAAAAACTCAAACATTATAACTTTTTTCCCTAGATTTCATTACCATATATATATATATATATATATATATATATATATATATATATATATATATATATATATATATATATATATATATATATATATATATATATATATATATATATATATATATATATATATATATATATATAATACAGGTTGCGAGATTCCATTTCCAGTTCAAAAGGGGTTTCCTGGGTTTTGGGGAATTAGGAAAAAAAAACCCTACCCACCCCCAAAAAAAATTTAAAATAAAAATAAAATTTGCAGCAAGCATGTCGGCCTTTTACTTTACCTGATTTCTGGATTTGTCCATCCATCTCTTGTGGAAATTGAAAAAAAAAAAAAAAAAAAAAAAAAAAAAAAATCGGAAGGCATCTAAATTTGACTTTTAAGTTCTATTGAGATTGAACGTGTCGGCCATTTGCTTTTTTACGACATTCCTCCATTTTACCAACTGTGCATATATATATATATATATATATATATATATATATATATATATATATATATATATATATATATATATATATATATATATATATATATATAATATATATATATATATATATAAATAATAATAATAATATATAATAATTATAATAATAATAATAATAATAATAATAATAATAATAATAATAATAATAAATAATAATAATAATAATTTTGGTCAATGCGCATCGAACATAAAGAATTTAGATTTTATTTGAAAATTTTGCGGAATAATACTTACAATGGCTTCTAATTGTTAAAACTTTGTGCATAAAAGATTAATAATTTTATAATTATTACAATAATTAAATGGTATTACAATATTTTATTTTAACACTGAAATCCAAATTGGAGAAAGCATCAACGCTTTTGTTTAGTAGTACTATAAGAGGTATGCAGCCTCAAATCTCCCTGTCCGAGAGTTGCCAATTGTTTCAATATTAATTAAATTACCTGTTCGAAACCTCTCGTTTGATTTGTTTATTATCAAATTTAAATGAAAAAAATAATAATAAAATAAAAACCAAGAAAATAATAATAATTGCAATAATAGTAATAATAATAATAATACTAATAACAATATTTAGTAATAGTTTTTGGCCCCCAAAAAACTGTGATTTTAACTCATTGCAATGCAAGAGAAAACGGACGCAAATTTTCTATTTTTTTTTGCTAAAATATCAGCTGGAAGTGGCTTGTGCGTTTGATATGTATACACACACACAACACACACACACACATACATACGTATATATATATATATATATATATATATATATATATATATATATATATATATATATATATATATATATATATATATATATATATATATATATATATATATAAATTATTATATAAATTATGGAAGAAGGAAGGAGTCCATCGGTGAAAATCTTAAAGAGAAGAAAAAAAAAAAAAAAAAAAAAAAAAAAAAAAAAAAAAAAAAAAAAAAAAAAAAAAGTAAAAAAAAGTAAAAAAAAGTAAAAAGTAAAAAAGTAAAAAAAAGTAAAAAGTAAAAAAAAGTAAAAAAAAAACTTTTTTTAAGCTTCCAAAATGGCTTGAATAGGATGGAATGGATGATAAAAGAAATTTGCATGGAGGGAGGGAACGTAAAAAAAAATAATGCCGACACGACAGACAGACAGTGAGTGTATTTTTACTATAAGCAAGCAAGTGTTGTTGTTGTTGTTGTTGTGAATGGAAATGGAGTAGTAGTAGTAGTAGTAGTAGTAGGGTTGCGAGAGAGCGCAGGATGTGATTTTTTTTGAAGATAGTATATATATAATAATAATGAAGCAGTACCCGGGATGTTGGTGTTGGAGTAGGCTGTGTCGTTGTCTCCTCCTCCTCCTCCTCCTGTGTATTATTCGTTCGAAGCTCTGCTCGAGAGAGAGGCTCAGATGCCAAACGTAAACGTGTTGTTAAGTTTAACATTTTCTCTTTCAATATGATTTACTCTCTTTTTTTTCATCACTGTGCAATACAATGTAAATAAATATAAATAAAAAAGTAATAACAATAAATAATAAAACAAATAAGTATGAATGAAGCGGTAAAAGTGGAAACGTGGCACGCATGCAGGGAGCAGCAACAATTTTACTTGGATTGTGTTAGACTTTACATTAGATATTTTGATATTTGCTCTCAGCGTAATTGAAATAAATAAGTAAATAAATAAATAAATAAATAAATAAATAAATAAATAAATAAATAAATAAATAAATAAATAAATAAATAAATAAATAAATAAATAAATAAATAAATAAATAAATAAATAAATAAATAAATAAATAATAATGAAAGAACTAAATTTTTTCGATTGTGCTCCGAAGAGAGAAAGAAGCTAGTAGACTCAAAACTCTCTCTCTCTCTCTCTCTCTCTCTCTCTCTCTCTTTAAAAACAGCAGCAGCACCAGTAGAAACAGCAGCAACAACAACAACAACAACAACAACAACAACAACAACAACAACAACAACAACAACAACAACAACAACAACAACAAGAAGTCTTCTGAGTGATAGATTCCATGCCTGTGAAATAATTTTTTAAGACCTCTGCATTCTTTTCCGTTGAACATTTGCATAAGTGTTCCAGTTCTTATAACTTTCTTATCAATGGATACTTCGGCTTGATATTCTACCTATATAAGCATTTGGGCCTCCTGATTTCAAAAATATAATCCCTGTTCTTCTATCTATTACCGTTTTTTAGTTAATGGCCGAGAAACATACCAGGGTGACTTTACGTGTTTTTTTTGGCCGAAGAAGGACAAATTTCAATTTTTTGGGCCTACCCTTGCAGATAGTGCAACAACACAAGAGACCTTTCGAGTTTCAAATGACACGTACAATTCTCATATCAAATATTTTGGCTCTAGCTCAAATATTATAGAAATTGTAAGAATTTGCAGACATTTATGCTTCGTATAGATTTAAAAAAAGCATTGTTTGGAACTGCAATATCTTTTGAAAGGAAGCTTGTAGAAACATGAAACGTTCATATTCGGAATCAGCGTTACGGGAACTACTTTTAAGGCCAAACTTCAAAAAAAAAAAAAAAAAAAAAAAATAAATATATATATATATATATATATATATATATATATATATATATATATATATATATATATATATATATATATATATATATATATATATATATATATATATATATATATATATGTTGTGTGTGTGTGTGTGTGTGTGTGTGTGTGTGTGTGTGTGTGTGTGTGTGTGTGTATGAGAGAGAGAAAGAAAGAAAGAACCACTTGGATCCTTTAAAAGGGCTTTGTCAAATTTTCAAAAATTGATTATTCCAATTTTTCACACGTTATAACTTTGTTAAAAATGGATAAATGGGCTCGATATTGTGCTTACATAAGCACTTTTGCCCACTGATTCTAAAAATGTATTCGCCGTTCTTTTATCTATTACCGTTTTTGAGTTAAATGCCCACAAACATACCATATTGAGTTATACCCTTTTTTTGGAACCTGGCTTCCTACCAATGAGAAGTTTAAAGTTTGAGGGGCTATATCTCCTCAACGTTTCTAGATACAGGAACGACTTTAGAGTTTTCGAGTTTCAAATGACCCGTACAATTTGGGTACCAAATACTTTGGCTCTAGTTCAAGTATTTTAGACACTGTAAGAGGTCAAAAACCGGTTTTGACTGACAACATTTTTTTAAAAAATGCAATTTTTTTTTTGGGTGGGTTGGAAGGGCCATATCTCCTGAAAGGAAGCTCGTAGAATCCTGAATCTTTCGGATTCGGACTCAGCGTCACAAAATCTATTATTTCGCATGGAAATCATATTGAAGAGGAGCTAAAAAAAAAAAAAAAAAAAAAAAAAAAAAAAAAAAAAAAAAAAAATCAGGATTTTTTTTTTTTTTCAATTTCATCCTTTCTCTGCTGCTGTCCAACTCTCTGCTGACCCCAGAAGACTTAACAACCGCTATGCTCTGTCCTACATGTACTCTACTCGTAAAGTTCTTCAACAAATTTTGTACTGTTGTGCATATGGATGTGCAATTTACAAAATTTTTCGTCTATTTTCATTTCCCAGAGTTGAGGTTAAAATATTTAAATATTCAGTATAATCATT
>SEYY01017887.1:20000-21904 GCA_009176605.1 Armadillidium nasatum
GGAAGGGCCATATCTCCTGAAAGGAAGCTCGTAGAATCCTGAATCTTTCGGATTCGGACTCAGCGTCACAAAATCTATTATTTCGCATGGAAATCATATTGAAGAGGAGCTAAAAAAAAAAAAAAAAAAAAAAAAAAAAAAAAAAAAAAAAAAATCAGGATTTTTTTTTTTTTTTTTTTTCAATTTCATCCTTTCTCTGCTGCTGTCCAACTCTCTGCTGACCCCAGAAGACTTAACAACCGCTATGCTCTGTCCTACATGTACTCTACTCGTAAAGTTCTTCAACAAATTTTGTACTGTTGTGCATATGGATGTGCAATTTACAAAATTTTTCGTCTATTTTCATTTCCCAGAGTTGAGGTTAAAATATTTAAATATTCAGTATAATCATTCAAGAAAATTAATTACGAAAAAAGTGAGATACCAGAATAAAAAAATATTTAAATCAAATGTTCTTCTCTATCAATCCACACTGGAACCTTTCGAGGGCAAGAATTTGTCCCCTGAGCCACAGTTTGCATTCCCTTATTTCAAAGGAAAATATTTTTACCCCTTTTTCAATACTTGCTTACATACTTCTGTATTAACTTTTTGGTTACGTGCTGCTAGCAAGATCACATTCTTCAAATTTACGGTGTTTTAACGTGTGTGTGAACTTTTAAGTTGCTTTTATAATTCGATTCATAAGTACATTCAGTACATTTTAGCAATTTTGTATCACTGTGTACTAGCATGTGATCAAGTAATTTACTCTTTCTCTTACATTCATAGTCACATGAAGAACACTTAAAAATTTTTGTATTACTATGAGATAATTTATGATTTCTTAAACTTCCGTTATAAATACTAGAAAAATCACATTGAGAACACTTATACAACTTTGTATCACTGTGTTTGAACATGTGTACTTTTAGCTGACGTTTTTGATTGCATCTGTAATCACATTCAGTACACTTAAATAATTTTTCAGGATTGTGTTTTAACATATGAAGTTTTAGACTATCGATACGATTACAGTCAAAACTACAGTTAGGACATTTAAATAATTTTATACTAATGTGCTTTACCATGTGAGCTCTCAAATACCCTTTATGACTACATGAATAATCACAATCACTACATTTGAACAATTTTTTATCGCTATGTGTTAACGTATGTAGTTTTAAAGTGTCTTTACGGTAAAATTCATTATTACATATAGAACAAGTAAACAATTTTATTTTACTGTGTATAACCATATGTTTATTCAAGTTGCTTTTTTGCTTGCAGGAATATTCGCAATCAGAACATCTGAATAATTTAACTTGCGAATGGGCTGATAAATGACGATTTAAACAATATTTTCTCTTAAATTTTGAGCTACAATGTGGACAGTTATAATTACCTGATTCATTTAAAACGGAATCAGTTCCAGAATCGTGTTCTCTTGATGCATTTAAAATGGAATCAGTTCCAGAATCGTGTTCTCTTGATGCATTTAAAATGGAATCACTTCCAGAATCGTGTTCTCTTTCTAAAGACTCTTCTTCTTCTTCTTCTTCTTTAATTCTTGATATACTATACTATCATCTATGTAAAGCAATAAAAGAAAATTACAATCAAATTCTACAAAGAAATTTAAATAATTTTATTGTATTAAAAAAAAAATAACTCAAACATTATAACTTTTTTCCCTAGATTTCATTACCATATATATATATATATATATATATATATATATATATATATATATATATATATATATATATATATATATATATATATATATATATATATATATATATATATATATATATATATATATATATATAATACAGGTTGCGAGATTCCATTTCCAGTTCAAAAGGGGTTTCCTGGGTTTTGGGGAATTAGGAAAAAAAAACCCTACCCACCCCCAAAAAAAA
>SEYY01017888.1:2500-14033 GCA_009176605.1 Armadillidium nasatum
AAACAGAAAAGAAAAAAAATCTTAATTTTCTTATATTTTGTTTGAAATTTTTTTTTATTTGACTGATTGAGCTGAAATTTTCAAAGTATGTGAATTTTTTCACGAAGTTCTGAGTTGATTTCGAGCATTTTTTTTAGTTCTTTAACGGTTTGAAACTTATTTTGGAACCAAAGTTGAAAAAAATGAATAACTGGATCAAACCACTGGTCCACATGAGCTGAAAATTTAGCTGAATACCTTTGCCCCAATTTCTTGCATTGGTGGGAATAGGTTTTTGATATCACGTCTAGAAAAAAGTTATATAAGCGCTTGAAATTTTTTTTTCAAAAATCGTACCCTTCTGGAGGAAAAAATTATTTATAAAAAACGCTACCTACTATTTTTTTTTATTTGTGAATATTATTTAGAAGAGGGCAGGGCAACAATATTTATTTAGTGCATATTTAAATGCTCTTTGTTTGAAGCGAGATATAGCCTCTCAAACTTTGGGAATTTTTGAAATTTGGCTAAAAATGGACCTTTTTGAAGGCTATATCTCAAAACCAACGAATGTCATCGAATAAAGTCCATAGAGGAATTTGTAGCCCCACCCCTCCTCTATACACACCAAAAATATGAAATGTCATAGTTGTATTTTTTAAAAAAAAATTTTGTCTGAAAAGGTGGATTTTTTTAGTTCAAAAAAATTTTTTTTTTCTATAGTTGGTCAGTTTTTGGCTTATAACATTTTTCCTATAACTCTGGGAACAAAAGTCTATTAGAGACTTTTGTATCCCATTTAATTTTGAATAAATAGTCCAATTTTCAGCTCATTCTAAAAAGTGGTTTGGCACTGCCATTCAATTAAAAAATGGTAAAATTTCAAAAAAAAGAAAAAAAAACTTTTAACCGTAATAGACTTGGGAAAAATGCTAAAGTTTCAGCAGAATCAGCTGAAAATTAAAAAAAAAATTTTTTAAAAGTATAATTTGCCATTTTAACCCTGGCTGGCAACCCTGCTTTTCCCTAATTTTTTGGCCGGCCCCGGTCGGTTCATACTTGACTTAAAGGGTAGATGTACACTAAAAGCCAGCAAATAGTCCTAACCAAAATTCTAAAAAAATTAAAATAAAAAGGTGTTAAAATATATTTTTAAATATTTTAAAATATCTTGTAACAATAGTATGAAATATTGAAATATTAATTGATAATTTTTGTCATTCTCTGTCTATATCACTATAAAGTGCAGGGAAGGTTGAAGTAGAGAGACAGAGAGGAATATTTTACCAAAGCAGGGTGCAAGCTAAAAAGCACAAATTTTGAGATCCTCAGGAGGGATGCCACCAGTACCGTACGCCTTCTTAGTGTAAAGCTAATAGAAAGCAGAAATGGACTTATTTAGAAGAAATTGCAATTTTAGACATAAATGAGTAGGGGGGGGGGGGGAAGAGGGTTGAAGGATAAAGTATAGCAAAAAGTCCAGTTTTGAAGAAGGTGATACGGTAATTGTGTTAAAAAAAAAAAATATTAGTGGAGGGAAAGAGGGAAAAAAAATATCACATTTTATATTGAGAAATGAATTTTTGATGTTACAAAGAACAAAAACAAATTTTGCATAATATCTGGTTTGAAAACATCAGTAATACGTGAAGGTAGCATCCCTGCTGCAAATAGCACAAGAATAAGCAGATTTAAACCAAGATTTGTAAGGTTTAGTAGTAAGGGAAAGATTATAGAATGTAGTCTCTATACCATAGTGAATCACCTTGGTATAGTGCCCTGCACAAGCATAGGGACCCTTCCCATGGAAGCAATAATCATTCCACAGGAAATCAAAAAAGTGCTGAAAGTCTAACCAGCTTGGGCACTGAAATTGCACAAACTTTTCCTTGAAATCTTGCGGAATACTTAAAGAAGAATGCTCTACTGGTGATCTTTCCCTTCTCTCTGACTCTTGGTCCTCCGCTCTTCGGCCTTTCAGTGAATCTTTTGCTGTCATTCTGGACATATTAAGAGCTTTCGATAGAGTCTGGTATAAAGCTTTGATTTCCAAACTTCCCTCTTTCAGAATCTATCCCTCTCAATATGATCTTCTCTTTGATTTCCTTTCTGGTTGTTCTATAGTAGCTGCTGTAGTTGGCCATGGCTTATCCTATAAATCTATAAATAGTGGTGTTCCTCAAGGATCTCTCCTATCCCCAACACTTTTTCTGCTTTTCATTAATGACTTTCTCTCTATTACATCATCTCCTATCCACTTCTATGCCTATGACTCCACCCTTCATTACTCTTTTCATTTTGAAAGGCGCCCTCCCCAACAGCAGTTAATAGAGGCAAGGAGTGTGGCCTTTGAGCAACTAACCTCTGATCTATCTTGTATTTCAGATTGGTGTATAGAAAACATGGTCATTTTCAATACCTCAAAAGCTCAATTCCTCCATCTTTACTTGACACAATCTTCCACACAATTATGGGGTCATTCCATGTCATATCTTCTTCGAAAACACACAACTCAAACCTTCATCTCTCCTTAATATTCTTGGTGTTTCTTTTTCTTGTATCTTTCTTTAAAAGATCACATTACTTCTCTTTCTAAACAAGCTTCTAAGTGGTTGGGTGTTCTGAGGCGCCTTCAGAACTTCTTCACACCACCCCAGTTGCTTGCTCTTTATAGAGGTGTCTGCCCATGTATGAAGTACACCTCATATTTAGTGTGGTTCCACTCATACAGCTCTCCTTGAAAAGGTGGAGTCAAGGGCTTTTCATTTTATCAACTCTCCTGCTCTCACTAATTCTTTCCAATCCCTTTTTGCCCATTGAATTGTTTCATCAATTTCTCTTTACCATCACTATTACAATGGGCACTGCTCATCTGAACTCTCATTGCATACCTTCACCTTTGAGAAGAGTTTGTGCGACACATCTTTCTACACATTCATCCTTTCTCTGTTCAACTCTGACTGCAGACTTAACCTCTATGCTCAATCTTACATGTACTATACTGGTAAAGTCTGGAACACTCTCCCTTCATCTATTTTCACCAATTTCCTATGGCTTAATACCTTCAAATACTGTGTTTCAGGACATATCGGCCTTTAATCTGACCAGATCCTGATTTACTTATTTCTCTGGTGGAAATTCGGTAGGCCTCTGGCCTTTGCCCACCAGAGGGAATTTATATATATATATATATATATATATATATATATATATATATATATATATATATATATATATATATATATATATATATATATATATATATATATATATATATATACTGTATATATATATATATATATGGGAGACAAGATAGAGATGTTAAAAGAGGTGGTAAGTTTTGCTGAAAAGCTAAAGAGGCAGGATTGAGCATGAATGTTAATAGACAGAACTTAATAGTTAGTAGGGAGAGGAGTTTCTTCTGAAGGTGGATGGGGAAGAGGTGAGGGTGGTAGAGAGATGTATTTGGGGAGTATTCACAAAGAAATGAGGAAATACACTGGAAATCACCAACAGGATGGAGAAATACGGAAGAGTGGTGATGGCACTGTACCCAATCTTGGTTGACAAAAGAATGGATATAGGAGTAAAGAAAGTAATTTTTGAAAGTACTGAACGCAGTTGTGATATATGGGGTAGAGACTTGGAGTATGACAACAAGGGAAGAAAACAGAATTCAAACAGCAGAAATGAGGGTGCTGTGGTTGATGGTCGGAAGGACCAGGAGGGAGAGGATAAGCAAAAGAATTAGAAAAAATATAAGGATTGGACTAATTATTCAAAAGATAGATGCAGCAAGACTGAGATGGGTGGGACATGTGTGGAAGATGCCAGAGAGGAGAGCGGCTAGAGGGATGTGAGAGTGAATGCCAAGAGGAAGAAGACCGAGGGGAGTTCCAGGAAGAGATGGATGAAGTCAGTTGTGGATTCACTGAGGCAACATCAGCTGTCTACGGTGGAACAGTGGTGGAAGATGGAATTATTTATGACAGATCAGAAGACAAGTGCTGACCCTACTGACAGGCCCCTAGAACCTTACTGGGATTGGATATATATATATATATATATATATATATATATATATATATATATATATATATATATATATATATATATATATATATATATATATATATATATATATATATATATATATATAAAAGTTTAAATTGTTATTAGTATCAGCATATTTTTAGGTATTAGTCAAGTTGAAAGTATTGGTAAAAATTTTGGTATCACTCCATCCCTAATTATATATATATATATATATATATATATATATATATATTATATATATATATATATATATATATATATATATATATATATATATATATATATATATATATATATATATATATATATATATATTAGGGATGGAGCGAAACCAAAATTTTTACTGATACCTGAACATATACCGGTACCGATACTTCACTCCATCCCTAATATATATATATATATATATATATATATATATATATATATATATATATATATATATATATATATATATATATAATATAAACCTCAATGTTTAAAGTTTGCTATAGGGGAATCGAACCCGGGCCCTATAGCACAAAAGCATAGCGTTTTACCACTACGCCAGTAGCGTAGTGGTAAAACGCTATGCTTTTGTGCTATAGGGCCCGGGTTCGATTCCCCTATAGCAAACTAAACATTGATGTTTAATGTATTCGATCTGCGAGAGAGTTAGCAGACCTTAAATATTTATCTATATATATATATATATATATATATATATATATATATATATATATATATATATATATATATATATATATATATATATATATATATATATATATAATAATTTTCTTCAAAGTTAAAAAAATTTTGGTATCATTAATGGTATTAAGTCATTTTTTTGCTGATACTGATATCTATACTGATACTTTCTGATACCAATACTTCACTCTTATCCCTAATATATATGAGATAACTTCATTAGATCTAAAAAAAAAGAGCCTAGAATAAATGCTTTACATCTATGTAATAGTGTTCTGTTAATATATTTCATTTACTCTAGATTTATTTTAAGCTGAGATATGTAAGTATAAATATAAAAAGAATTTTCAGAATTTACATTTTACCAATTTTAAAATACTACTATGCAGAAAAACTATTTACTCTAGGTAAGATTAAACCTCTGAAACCAAAATTATAACGCACCTTCACCAAGGTCATAAATGTATGATAAAATCTTGAAGAAAATTAGCTACCAGGTGTTATTGACCTACAAATGGTCAGATGTGAGGTCACCTTTTTTATTTGACCTCTGCTGTAAAAATTGCATAGAATAAAGGTTTTGGAACTGTTTAAGAGCTTTAAAATGGTATATTAAGCATTTTCTTAGGTTTAATACCTGCTGAGATATTTGTTTTAATATTAGTATACTCATAAATTTGAATTTTTCCAAAATTCAAGTTCAAATATCTCCGGAAATATACAACATACTGACATAATAAATACACCATTCAGTTTCTCTCTTTGAGATCTTTAAATATGCCAAGTTTGAAAAAATTGGAGATAGAGTTTTCACCAGATTGATTTCGTAAGGAAAATCTACTTTATTTTTACAAAAATCTAGGTTTGTTAATTTTAAATAAAAAATGAAACTATATATATATATATATATATATATATATATATATATATATATATATATATATATATATATATATATATATATATATATATATATATATATATATATATATATATATATATATATATATATATATATATTATTTTTTTTTATACTTTTTTTAAATTATATTCCAGGTTATTTATTAAATTTTTTATTTTATAAAGTTGCTCCTATATTAAACCATGTCAAGGAAAAAACTAGAGGATCTTTTGGCTATAGAAAAAAAAATTCAGAAGTCTTGGAGTGAAGAAAAAATTTTTGAAGAAGATGCACCAGTTAATGGAAATCAACAGAAATATATGGTTACTTTCCCATATCCATACATGAATGGAAGATTACACCTAGGACATACATTTTCTTTGTCAAAATGTGAGGTATGTTTGCTTTTACATTTGTCACCTGATCAAAATGAAGATTAGGAAATGTAATGCTTATTTATAAGTATTTTGTATTGATATACTTTTTATATGCAATTATTGTAGCTATAAATCCTTATTACAAAATTTAATTAATTTTTAAATAGTTTGCTGTTGGCTATCAGCGCCTTCAAGGCAGAAAGTGTCTTTTCCCATTTGGACTTCATTGTACAGGTGTGTTAAATTTACTACTGATATATTATTATTTATTTATTTATTATTTAAGCGCATAATGATTAAACTGTCATCTAAAAGTATCTTTCTCTTCTCAATTTATTTTTGCTCTGAATTTTTAAAAGCAGGATTTTTTTTTAAAGTTTACAAATATACCATAGGGTGGAGGAAAACTAACTACACTCAAATGGAAATTTTAATCAAATTTTTTTTTTTTTTTTTTGTTTTTAATTAAATGAAAGAAACTATTGATATTCTCAATTTTGAATTTTTTTGATAGAATAGACTTCATATATGTTTTACGTAAAATAAATTTAATAATTGATAACTTAGACTCAAAAAAATTCCACCCTTTTTGGGTAAATTTTCCCCCCAAAATTTGAAATATTTTCTAGTCTGCCCAAAAACAAACCATATTGACTACAAAAAATCCAACTTAGTGAAGTTAAAAAAAATGAAATGTGTTTTCATATAAAGTAATGTATATTTTCTTTAAAATTTATAAAATATAATATTTTTTGGAAATGGGGTAAAACCAACCATTAAAAAGTTGTAATAACTTTTATATTTTTCAACTGATCATCATGAAAATTTCAAAGGTTATGTAGTTGGGCAAATACACATTTTTTATTTGGAACAATTTTTTGTATATCCAACAATTTTGATGCTGTGCTTGGGAAAAGTTTTTAAAATTTTTCCTTGCCCAGCAAAAAAATGGCTGGATATACAAAGGAAAAAAATTCTAAATAAAAAATGCTTACTTTGCCCAACTGTAAAACCTCTGAATTTTTAATTTTTTTAATTTTTTTTTTTTTAAGTATCCTTTTTGTTGCTGTGCATGAGGAAAATTTAGAAAATTTTCCAACATTTTTCCCATGCACAGCACCAAAATGGTTGGATATACAAAATTTTTTTTTTACAGAGGTTATATACAGTTTGGGTGAAATTTGCATTTTTTATTTAGAAAGATTTTTGTTTACTCAACCATAGGGACCGACTGTGTCTGGAATTTTGCCTGGCCAGGGCCGGGGTTCTGACCCGGGTTGCCCAAAATTTGTTAAAGAGGTCAAAAGAACTGAGGTTTTAGGTTAACAAAATTAGATGTAAATTTAATTGAGGTTTATTTAATTATAAAGAAGGAGTAGAATAGCCAACATTCACTTAAATTAATGATTATATGCAGTTTATTAAAAAAAAAAATTTTTGAAAATTTTTTTTTTTTTTTTTTTTTTTTTTTTTTTTTTTTTTTTTTTTTTTTTTTTTTTTTTTTTTTTTTGATTCACAATAGTGATTCAATAAGGTTTACCTAGGTAAAGTTTGAAAAAATGTAAGATATAAAATTATCAATATAACCTATATTTATACATATCATTGTTATTTTATTCGTGTGTCAAACTTGTATCATTTAGCTACATTATTTCAAAATTATTATTTTGTTTATACTTCCAGTCACTATGGCAAAAAGTTCAGCTTCAGAAGTATGGAAGTACTTTACAATGTCTCAGGATATTCTCGAAATAGCTAAATGTAACATGTGCAGTCAAGAAATTAGAAGAGGATCTCCGGGTGCCACAAGTAAAAAATTTTCAACCAAATCTCTATGGGGGCATCTAAAATCAAAACACGAAAATGAACATGAAACACGAAGAGGAGCGGTCAAAAGAAACAGTAAAGAAAAAGAAAATATTGAAAAAACAAGAAAAAAATCTAAATTTTCTTACATTTTGTTTGATTTAATCCACCATTAATAAGTATAATTTGCCATTTTTAACCACGGCAGGTATACCCCGGTTTTTCCTGATATTTAGCCGGGCCAGGGCCTCAGTCAGTCCATACTAACCATTTTGCTGCTGTGCATGGGAAAAAACAATTTGATAAAAAAAAAAATTATAAATATTCCCATGCACAGCATCAAGATTATTGGACACAAAAAATTATTGTGTAAAAAACTTGTATCTCTCCCAATTATACAATCTCTGAAAATTTCATGAACTATGCCCAAAAATAATATTTTTCAAAACAAAAAAATTTTTTTTTTTTTTTTTTTTTAAAAGTATGAACATGAGTGATTTAATTAACTATCTACAGGTCAATTATCAAGTCATTTTTTTGACAAAGGGAATATGCTGAAAATTTTTAATAAAATGTACATCAAATTTATTCCCATGCATTCCTTTGATTTTTTGTTGTATATTTCAGTCCAAACAGATTTTTGAAGATCTTAAAATCTTACCTATTTATATTAATAAAAAGCACTAATTAATAGCCATTTTTAAATATGTAGTGGTTAATTCCCCCCCCCCCCCCAGTTCATTTTTTCATCATTATTCAAAAATTTTTAAAAATATAGTTATATCATGAAATCCCTTATTTTCCACACCTCCTGTGAATAAATCTAGCCTAGGTAACACTGACACAGAGCTAGAAAGCTTACCTTGTAGGAATCCTCTTTTTCTTTATTTGGTGGTCCTTTCCTTAGACCAAACCAGATAACAGGGATTAATCCAATACACCCTACGGCCCCCAGGACAACTACAACACCGAGCGCTCAGAACTTATAGCAACCCAGATACCCCAACGTGAGAAAGACAACCCTGATATCTAGTCTGCCTGTACTCTGTCCTTAAAAAATAAATCTTCCTTTTTCTACTAGAGTTATATACTCTATGACTAAATGAAATAACCTTAAACTTAATATTGACTTATCACAAATATATTAAAAGGGAGAAGTCTATGACCCTGGGAAACACCTTAACTTTATTATTTATCCTGAAAACCTGAAAAACGAAAACATCATATACAATATGTAAAGAAAAACTAAACTCCCTCTCCTTCTAATAGCTCCTTCCAAACCTCCAGGCGACTTCTCTCTTCTTATCCTCTTCTTCGTCTTCTTCTTCTACTTCTTACACCTAACAAAAATATACAATCTTATACCTTTCTCTCTCCTCCTCTCTTCCCCTCTACATACTCTTTAATCAAATTACTATCAACTCTACCTTTCGTAAATACATCAGCTATTTGACATTTTGTCGTTACCCATTCTACTCCCTCAATCTTCTCCATCTCTAAGACCCACTTAATCCATGCCAAATCTATCCTTAGGTTTTTGCTTAACACTTTAGTTTCAGAGTATATGGCAGTTTTTAGTGTTTTGCTGTCGGTGTACACCTTTACTTTTAATCTATCGCCTCCCATCATTTCCAACCAACATTCACTTAAAAAAATACCTGCCTCAATACCTTCTATCAGACCTATAGCTTCAGCCTCAATTGTGGATCTTGCTACTCTCCTGACACATTTTGATTTCCATACAATCGGGCTTCTATTACCTTCATTATCCTTCAATGCTACTATATAGCCTATCTGTGGACTTTCATCGATACTGTTCCCATATGATGCATCTGTAAAAACTTCTATTTCTACATTGTCTTTTAGTTTACCTAATAAAACACCTACTCTCATATTTTTTGCTCTTTTTAATATGTTTATCACCTTTCTCATTTCCTCTACTTTACCTCCACGAAAGTACCTACTCCTTTCACTTACATAATAAGATAGATCTGGTCTTGTCTGACCGCTGATCCAATTCATTTGACCTACCAAGGATCTATATAGCGTTAATTCCTTTCCTTCCATTTCTCTGTTTCCGAAGAAATCTCTACTTTCAGGTATATTTATATCGTCGATGTATTTGTTCTGTTCTAACCAAACTCCTTCCTCTCTTTCTTCTATATTTATCCCAATATACTTAAATTCAGACACTTCCTCCGTTCCTATCTTTAAGCGACTCTTAATGCCTCCAATGATATTCTCAAAAAACTCTTTGTTGCCTCCAAAACAAAAATCATCAACATGAGTGCACATGATACCTATCATTTTTCCTTCTTTTTTCCAAACAAATAATGCTGGTTCTAACTTACTCTTCACACCTCCCAACTCAGTTATAATCTTTACCACTTTATCAAACCATACCCTTGCTGCGTCCTTTAACCCATACACTGTCTTCTTTAACTCCCATAGTCCTTTCTCCTTAGCCTCTTTGGGAGGAATAACCCAAACCTTCCTTTTTATTCTGTCTCCCTGTAAATACGCTGTTTTAATATCAATGGAATTACATTTCCATCCCTTCATTTTCATAATAGTCATGGCACATCCTCAACACCTCTCCTGAACATGTTGGTGACTCCGTTACCAGCTCCTCTCCTTCCTCCTCAAAACCCCTAGCAACTAATCTTGCTTTACATTTCTCCTCTCCATCCTGAATCTTCTCTGTAATCACCCATCTTAAGGATATTCTTTTTTGTCCTTTATCTTTTACCCTTTTAAAAACATCATTTTCTTCCCAGTTCTCTATTTCACACAATTTCGCACTTAAAACTCTTTCACTTTGCAGACTATTACCTAGCCATACCTCTTCTTGGTCGCTAATTTCCTCTACATCTGTCAAGTCTCTAAAGTCGATCCAACCCTCTTCTCCATTTTCAATATTCTGAACATTAAAACTATCACTCCATTTCTTGCTTGTAGCTTTCCCTGCTCTACTGAGTATTTTAACCTTCACTTTATCCCCACTTTCTCTTTTAGTAGCTTTATACCTTTTTCCAATCTTGACCTTTGCCACCCTTCTTTCCTCAGGTTCCTCATCTATTTCATCCTCTTCACTATGTTGTTCTTCTTCCTCTTCCTGCAATTCTATAGTATTCCACTTCTTGCCACTCGTCTTCCTCATTTTCTATGATATTATTCGTTTTTTTCATTTATCCCCTATTTGATCCACCTTTTCACTAAGGTCATTATCATCTTCATTCATTACTGCAACACACTCTTTCTCATCTTTCTGTTCAATACCAGCTAACCTTGTAATATGAACTCTAGCAATTTCTCGCAAAGTACCTCCAATGTTTTTACTATCACCGTCTTCCCATCTCTACCTATGACTTTAGCAGGGCCTCTCCAATTATTATCTATCTTCCCTTTTATAATACACCTCTTCTCCAGGTTCAGCTAATTCTAACTTATGTTCTCTTATTTGACCTTTCATAGCCCTCTTCACCCTATCTTCAGCTTCCTGTTTCACATGAGCCTCTCTTGCCTTATGTATTCCCTTCTATTGTCTCCCTTAATTGTTCACTTTCGTTACCAACTACCCCCATACTTCTTTCTTCTTCAACCGTATTGTTTGGCAACTTTCCATTCCTACCAAATACCAATTGATTAGGGGTGTATCCTCCTTTATCCAGTAACCAATTTTTAGCTCCAACTGACCAAAGTAAACACGTTTCCTTATTACACC
>SEYY01017889.1:0-12546 GCA_009176605.1 Armadillidium nasatum
CTTCTACCTGAGGCTACAGACGTTCCACACGCCTGAAGAGAAGTGGTGGCTACCACACGCCTACCAGTCGGCATTCCACAAGGGGACTTAGGAAACACCCAGCCTCCTGATCTATCCCCCTTTGCTACAACAAAGTGTAGTGACCTCCTGGACCATACATTGGTCACCACAGAGATAGTTAGGTCACTATATAATTGGTGACTCGAGAGTGTGTTCAGATTTTCTGGACAACTGAACAATGGACACCGAACACCCAAGAAGAAGCTGCTACCTCCCTTGCCCTTTCCTCAAAGCGGCTATGTACAACTGAGGCAGCTGACTGTGAACTGGGTGGCCATGTACAAGTTGGGCCTACCAGCCCAACTACTGATCCAGCGATTCGTCCAAAAGTTCGGCTTACCAGCCGAACTCCTGAACCACAAGTTGAGGATTCTGTTAGGTGGTCGTTCTCATTACATATGTAACATTTTTCAGCTCTTTGCACATTTCTGAACTGTCTCTGCTCAACATTACTATTACCTTGCCTTTGATCAATATTGCTACTGCCCTGTTTTTGTTCAGCAATATTAGCACTTTGCCTCTGTTGAATATTACTACCACCTTGTCTATTATAATAATTTCTATTATAAAATTCTCCTCTGACATCACAATCGACTACCTTGTGTTCGTCACTACCGCAAGCTAAGCACCATCTATTTAGCTTCCAACAATTTCGTTTAGCATGACCCAGTTTCTTACAATAAAAACATCTCATATTTCTAGGATCTGACATTCTATTTTCTCGCCTTCTATATTGTCTCGGCTCGTAATTTCTATTCACACTTGACCTTTCTCTTGCATAATGCTGTCTTTCATCATATGCATTTTGTCTCATTCTTCCTTCTTCGTTCAATGTTGCCCAAACAGGAAGTGCATTGTCTCTTGGTTCCACCTCATCCTGTTCTTCCACGTCATCTTCATCTCTGGCCCAACTAATGACATCTTTCCACCTGACTTTTGTACTATCTTTTTCACTTCCCATTCGTAGTTTAAATCTTCTTGCTGCCTTCTTTGGTAAACAGTTTAAAAATTGCTTTTTTAATACCTCCACGTCTCTTTGTTCAGTAGGGGTAGCCGCTTCTGATGTCGTCTGCAGTCTTAAAGCAAAATCACTATACTTTTCATTAGCTTTCCTTTCACTTTTCCAAAACTCTCTTTGAAGATCTAAAATTTCACTGTCTTTTTCCTCCTTACACCAATTTCTCAGTCTGGTTACTACAGTACCATAACTTAATTTTGACCTATAAATGCTATAATATGTTCTCAAAATTGGGCCTTCCAAAAAGTTTCTCAACTCTACTGCCCATCTATTTTTATCTTTCCCTAATTGTTCTCTTGCGTACCTTTCAAAATCCTCAAGAAAGGCTTCGAAAGTCTGGACCTTTTCAATACCATATTTTAGTGGTTTTACCGCTTTCATGTTGGCTCTGCTAAAATTTCTAAGTACTTCCAACATTTCACCAGCCAGTATAATAAATATTCTATTCAAGGCTTTGTTGGGCTCCATTCCAGTCTTTTCCAGTTCTACCAATCTTTTTAGCCATACCTGTCCCCCTTTTCCAAATTCATCGATGTCTGTATCCTCGTCAGGGCAAGAACTACCATCTACTGTGTACTTTCTAGCTCTCCTTTTCTTCCTTAATCTATTCTTTCGTTTTTTCTTATTTGTTTCGCTTTCACTTTCACTATAACTAGAATTTTCATTTTCGAATGCACTACTCCCTTCATCAGTGCTACAATCTTTAATTCTTAAATTATTCTAACTTCAAACCTATTCTTATTTTGCTCTTTCAGGTTATATTTACTTGAACTTACGTCCTTGCTCCTTGCTCCCTTTTTTATTTCATCTTTATTCAAACTTGTATTTTTAAAATCACTTCTGTTCTTTCAAATTTAAGGCTTTACCAAGGTCATCTACCATAAATTTCATCAGGTCAAAGTTCAAATTATCTGCTTCTTCTACCAAAGAAGCTTTCAACTCTGCGAGCAGAGCAACAGACCTCAAGCCTCCGTGAGCTCCAGCAACTTCTTCAGTTTGCAGATTATCCATTAAAAAGAATATATAGTAAAATCTGCAAAAAGCAAGCTTCCAAAAAAAAAAAAAACAAAAAAAAAAAAAAAAAAAAAAAAAGACAAACAAAAAAAAAAAAAATGTTTTTTTTTTTTTTTTCTTTAAGCAAAACTTACAGATCAGACCTCACTTACAGCCTGGTATCCTCTTCTGTATCGTCAGTAAAGCTTCATCTGTTAGGGCGCCAGTGTAACGGATTTCTCTATTCAATTGATGTTAGTTTGAAGTATCCATCAACTTATTTATATTTAGGGTTCAGCTTTTCCAACGACACCAAGCTACAAGAAGAGAGGAAAACACAAGCACAGTTTTCTTTAAGTATATAATATAAATTATTTCAGGGATATATAATTTACAGAAAACAAGAATTACTTAAACTTTTTCAAGAATTTATTAATGAATATCTACCTTTAACTAACCTAGCACTAACCCTAGCCAATGTCACTTAATCAATAAATGTTTGTTATAAAAAACACAAGATACTTTTCTTTACAAAGACATATATATAATTAGTAACTCCAGACGTGTCCTGTTACTACTACAGTTCGTCCGGAAAGTCCTCTGCTTCAAAACACAGATATCGTTGTAGGCAGATTTTTGAAATAAATCTATTTTCGAATACCAGCCGTGACAACGAATTCCAGAATCCAAATCGTTTCCAATGATGGTGTTATAATCTTAAATCATGTAACAATAGTTGGAGCAAAATCCACAAAATTCAAAAGTTGCTCATTCACAAGTCGAAAATCGGGAGTCCAAAATCGGGATTCAAAAGTGGCCGTTGAAGCCACCACCAGCTTCCAAATCAAAAACAGGAGTAAAAAATCTATGAGTCAAGACTGGCAATCCAAAACTCTCAGCCAAAACTGGAAACCAAGACTCGAAGCCAAGGCCGGAACCCGTCTCGCGGGTTTTCCAAGTTCCGTACGTTGAGTATTTGTCTTTGAACTAATCCAATGTCGATCGTAACTTCGCTGTATAAAGACAATGCTTAACTGAAGATTTAAAAACAGCTACGAATCCAACACTTGACAAAGCTCGCAATTTGAATGAGGAATACAACTTAAAATCCAAACGAATATCTCTACTGGTAACTTTTAATAAGCAAAATGCTATTTTTTTAACACTGCTTTTCAACTCTAATGTCAGACACAACTGAGATTCCTTTCACAAAACTGTGACTTGGTAACAAAATGCTTTGTACCGATATATTGCGTTTATATCCTTCCTGGTACAATATATATATATATTTATATATACTGTGTATATATTATATATATATATATATATATATATATAATATATATATATATATATATATTATATATATATATATATATATATATATATATATATATATATATATATATATATATATATATATATATATATATATATATATATATATATATATATATATATATATATATATATATATATATATATATATATATATATATATATATATATATATATATATATATACTTAAGACTTCTTTGCTGCTCCTTCAAAGTTTAACACTAGGAAGGCGTACGCTTCTGAGGGTATCCCTTCTGTTATTCTCAAAACTTGTGCTTCCGAGCTTGCACCCTTTCTTGGTAAACTATTTCGTCTTTGTCTCTCTACTTCAACCTTCTCATCTTACTGAAAACGTGCGCTCATTCAGTCTGTGCCGAAAAAGGGGGACCCCTCTCAGCCCTCTAACTACCGTCTCATTTCTTTAACCTCCGATCTTTCTAAAGTTTTCAAATCTATCCTTAACAGGAAGATTTGGAAACATCTCAATTCTTCTAAGCTTATCTCTGATCGTCAGTTTGGCTTTTGTAAGAAACGCTCTACTGGTGATTTTCTTTCCCTTCTCTTTGACTCTTGTTCCTTCGCTCTTCGTCATTTCGGTAAATCTATTGCTGTCGCGCTGGACATATCGAAAGTTTTCGATAGAGTCTGTCGCAAAGGTTTGGTTTCCAAACTTTCCAATCCCAACACTTTTTCTGCTTTTTTTAATAACCTTTTCTCTCTTACTTCATTTCCTATCAACTCCTATGTCAACGACTCCACCTTTTATTACTCTTTTTAATTTGAAAGGCACCCCTCCCAACAACAGTTAATAGAGGCAAGGGAGGTAGCCTTGGGGCAACTGACCACTGATCTATCTCGCATTTCAAATTGGGGCAGAGAAAACATTTTTGTTTTCAATGCCACCAAAACTCAATTCCTCCATCTCTCTGCTCGACACAATTTTCCTCACAACTATGATATCTTCTTCTAAAACACACAATTTAAACCTTCATCTCTCCTTAATATTCTTGGTCCTTCTTTTTATGTGATCTTTCTTGGAAAGATAACATTACTTCTCTTCCTAAACAAGCTTCTAAGAGGTTAGGTGTTTTGAGGCGCCTTCAGAATTTCTTCATACCACCCCAGTTGCTTGCTCTTTATATGAGTGTTGTTCGCCCATGTATAGGAAACACATCACACATCTGCGGTGGTTCCACACATAGAGCTCTTCTCGAAAAGGTGGAGTTTAGAGCTTTTCATCTTCCAAAGGCTGAAGACGGAAAAACGGTATGAAACTTTCCCATTGTATTAAATGAGTATGTGGAAACGCTTGTATTAACCTTTCTAATTAGATTAAGGTTCTCATTAGGAAAGAAGCTATTTCAACTTTAATATATATATATATATATATATAATATTATATATATATATATATATATATATATATATATATATATATATGTATATATCCTTGATGGGATGGGCAGATTCATTCCATCTTCAACAAAATCTTTTCCTCCTCAAAATTTTTGGTTCGATGACAACTGTCCTCTTGCCCTTTGGGTGAGAGATAATACTTATCGTGAATGGAAAAACTCTCTTTCTCCTATCACTCTCGCCAATTTTCATTCAGCTCGGAACCGTTGCAGGGATGTTCTTCGACGGACTAAGCGTACTTTCACAAAAAGGAAGTGCGCTGATTCCATGACCCTCCTACTGATAAAAATTTCTGGCCTCTTGTCAAAAATATCTCTAATAACTTCTGTAAATCTCCCTTTCCTCCTATTATTCGCTCTGATGGTTCTATAGCTAAAACTCCTTCTGAAAAGGTTAATCTCTTCTACATCCCTTTCTCATCTAATCCAACTCTGTTAGATTCTGGCATCCCTTCTCCTACTCCTTCTCCTCTCAGGTGTCCCATGTCTCTACCTGTAATTACTCATGATCGGGTGCATGAGATCCTGAAATCTGTGAATGTTAGGAAGGCCAGTGGCCCGGATGGCATTCCCCCTCGTGTTCTGAGGAAGTGTGCTTCCGAGTTAGCAAATGCCCTCGTTCAACTTTCCTCTCTATGCCTTAATACTAATACTTTTCCTCAATGCTGGAAGCGTGCTTTTGCTCAGCCGATCCCGAAAAAAGGTATCTGCTCTAACTATTCTAACTGTCGACCTATAGCTCTCACTTGTGTTCTGTCTAAAATTTTTGAAACTCTTCTCAACTCTCATTTCCTAGATCATTTGGAGTCTCATTCTCTTCTCTCAGATCACCAGTATGGCTTTCGACATTCGAGGTCAGCTGGTGATATACTTTCCTATCTTACGGATCTATGGTCTCTGCTCTTAGGGATTTTGGGAAGTCTTGTGTGGTGGTGCATGACATATCCAAGGCTTTTGACCGAGTATTGCATGCGTCGCTGCTCTCCAAGCTCCCTTCCTTTGGGTTTCCTCCTTCCCTTTGCTTACTCATGTCTAGTTTTCTCTCAGATCGTTCCATTTCGGCACTTGTAGATGGAGCGACCTCTTCCTCTTTTTCTGTCAACTGTTGTGTTCCTCATGGTTCTGTTTTATCTCCAACTTTATTCTTACTTTTAATTAACGATCTTCACAACTGCACTTCTAACTCTATTCACTCTTATGCTGATAATTTAACCCTACATTCTTTTAGTCATTTCAAATATGCTCCCCCTTTTACTTCTAGAGTTGCTTCTCGTCTTCAACTTTCCGATTCTATTCTTGCCGATCTGGATGGGATTTCCCGGTGGGAAATTCAACTCTTTTAAAACTCAACTTCTTCACATCTCCCTCTCAAAAACACCTCTCAACATTCCTATCCTTTCCTGTCTCACCTGTAAATAGCATTAACATTCTTGGTCTAAACATAAGCAATAAACTGTCTTGGAAACCTCATATCACAATTGTTGCTAAAGCGGGCTCTAAGAAGCTGGGAATTCTGTTCAAGTTGCGTGAATTTTTTTCTTCTGAGCAGTTACTCCAAATATATGTCTTATCCGCCCTTGTATGGAGTACTGTTCTCACATTTGGGGGGATCTGGCTCCTCCTCTCTTCTGGATAAAGTTGAGTCTAAAGCTAAAATATTAATAAAACTTAAACTCTCTTGACTCCCTATTTCTGCGACGTGATGTTGGCCCACTATCTCTTTTCTATAGGTACTACAAGTGCAGGTGCTCGAGGGAACTAGCCTCTCTCATTCCTCCACCTTTGCTTCGTCCTCGTTGCACAAGGGGTGCCCTGCGTTCGCACCAATTTTGTGTGGAAGTGGGAAACCACAGGCTAGCTCGTTGTGGTGCCTCCTTCTTTCCAACTACCTCTATTCTGTGGAACTCTTTACCATCATCTATTTTTCCTCCTGCATTTAATCTTCCACTCTTCAAGGCTTCCATTTTGTGCCCACCTGAGGGATGTGCGTTAGGTCTGTGTTTGAATGAGTTTTCTTCCCCCTTGTGTGTGCCTTCTCCTTGAAAAGGGCTCTGACCATGAGTGGTGGCGTTCTGTAAATATATATATATATATATATATATATAATATATATATATATATATATATATATTATATATATACGTATATATATATATATATATATATATATATATATATATATATATATATATATATATATATATATATATATATATATATATATATATATATATATATATATATATATATATAGTGATGGCATACGCAATTCGCATCATCATCAAAATTAACATTCACATCCGCATCCGCATCCGCATTTCTAAAATTCAACATCCGCATCCACACTTTCGAAAATTCAACATCCGCATCCGCATCCGCATCCCCATCTGCACTTCTCAAAAATTCGACATCCGCGTCCGCAAATTGCAAAATATGACATCCGATCGGTCACTTATAATATATATATATATATATATATATATATATATATATATATATATATATATATATATATATATATATATATATATATATATATATATATATATATATATATATATATATATATATATATATATATATATATATATATATATATATATATATATATATATATATATATATATATATATATATATATATATAAATGTATATATTATATATCACCCAACAAGCCTTTCAACCTCAATTTCTCTCACTCTAGAAAAGAAAACGATGTATTTTTCAATTCAGTATCATTTAATGAGCAGAAAAATTATAATAATAATAATAATAATAAAAAATAATAATAATAATAATAATAATAATAATAATAATAATAAAATAATAATAATAATAATAATAATAATATATAATAATATTAATACTTTTAATTATTATTATTATTATTATTATTATTATTATTATTATTATTATTATTATTATTATTATTATTATTATTATTATTATTATATTATTATTATTATTATTGTTATTATTATTATTATTATTATTATTATTATTAATTAATTAATTAAATAATTAAAAGTTTCATTTCATTATTATTAATTCTTATTACAAACATTATTTTTCTATGATTATTATTAACATTTCATTTTTATTGGTTTATGAATATGCAATAAATATTCATGTTTAATTTTATTCTTTTTTCATACCCTGGAAAATCTTGCATTGAGGTTGGGAGTCTGGAATCGGAAATCGAGAGTCGGGGGTCGGAAATTAGGAGCCGGGGGTCGGGGGTAGGGGGTCGGGAATCTGGAGTTGGGAATCGGGAGTCGTGGTCGGGAATCGGGAATCGGGAGTCTGGATTCGAGAGACTTCATCACAATGTGAACAAAAAATTTCAAATACTCTTCTAACCTTTATATCATCTGATATTGATGATTGCAAAGTCCAAGAGTCAACCGCTAGTGAATAAACTCTTTTAAACTACGAATTTACACAATTACGTATAGTAAGACTGAAATTACAAACCTAATCTTAGTCTAGAAAGAGATTGGATGTTTTAAAAGAATAATTTCTTTTTTTTTTAAATTATAAAAGATGTAGGTTACTATTTACTTTAAAAAAATTATATAATTAATTTTGACCTTCAAAAATTGAGGACCACAAGGCATTAGGAAATCGTCCCAGTTAACGCCAAGTTTGATTAGGATACAGCAGTGTTTTTCAACCTTTTTTTTATTGATGAAACCGTTCAGTTATATTTCTTATTTTAAGTTTCCTATTTATTTATTTATCATTTTTAGTTTTGCACTTAATATAACTAAACTTTTGTTTAAAATATATATATATATATATATATATATATATATATATATATATATATATATATATATATATATATATATATATATATATATATATATATATATATATATATATATATATATATATATATATATATATATATATATATATATATATATATATATTATATTTTTTTTTTTTTTTTTTTTTTTTATACATCACACAGTATCCCGCATAATGCAGGGTGGCGTCAACTGCAGGAAAATTCCTGCAGTCGTACATGGGAAGACAAAAAAAATGGTTAAAAGGAATCCCAACCCCTAGAACCATGCGAAGAACTATTCTTCATGATCCAGCCTTGTAGTCCAATCCAATCTCGTGTTTTAAATTTTAAATTCGTAATGTTAATGTTGAAATTTTCACTTAGGCCGAAAGTATGTTATTTGAAAGTTTTGTTGCTCCTCCACAAAATTTTGATAATAAGTTAATTGCGATTTATTTAATTTTGTTTTATGAAAATATTTTTAAAAAATTATTTTAAAATAAATATATTATTATTTTTAAGTTCGAAAAATAATTTTCTTTTCAGTATAATTGTACAGCGTACTTAAACAATCCTTCCAATTTTCTTCTCCTCTTCTCTTCTCTCTCTACTCTCTACTCTTCTTTTCTCTTCACTTTTCTTCTCTACTATTCTCTTCTCTTCTCTCTCTCCATCTGATTCTTCTATCTTTTCTTTTCCCTTCTGGTTTAAGCACCTCCACTCACGACGACAGCCAAATCATATATCATATATATATATATATATATATATATATATATATATATATATATATATATATATATATATATATATATATATATATATATATATATATATATATATATATATGTGTGTGTGTGTGTGGTGTGTGTGTGAGTTACTGAAGAGTGGTGCACTTTGTTTTTGGTGAGGTGGGAAGCGGTGTGGTGAGCTGAGGAAATTTCCTGTTCTCGGTAACCCTAATCCAAAGGTTTTATAGGAACCTTTATATATCCTAAAGAAGTCTCTCGAACAAGACATAATTTAGAGGCCTTTAAGAAAATGTTAGACACCACTAAGTGGGTTAGGACTATCCTAATTTAAGAATAAATTACACTGGGGAACACGTATTTTATTGAGTGATATCTAACACAGGATTATAGTTGATTTGAGTACGCTAAATACGAATTTCAACTCTGTTTGGCTCTATCAGATCCTTATTCTTGTTAACAGCCTATGGGTCATTTTCAAAAGTTTTCAAATTAGAACAAATAATGTAAGTCATGTGTTAAGAAAGTTTATCAAATTTCATAAATAAAAACAGTTTAAAGTAAAGTATAATTACATAATAATGATAAAAATAACTTAATAAAAAAGATTTGATACTTTCATTGCGACAAAAACTTTCTTTTATAAGACTTTCTAACGTATTTACTTGTTGATGGCAGGTCTCTTTTCAAGCGTCAGCAGCAATCAGTCATAATGTGGGAATCCCAACGCCCTTGGTACCGATCCTCCATAATTTTGATATCTTGATGAAATCTCTCTTTTTGTTCGTCACTTACATCACCTAAATTACTTGGAAATCAATCAAGATGGATATTTAAAAACGCATTTTTACTCTCATATTGAAACCTAACTCTAAGTTAAAAGTTTCTTTTAAGATTTATTTGTACTTATCTGCCCTTTAATTACTTAAAAAATTTTCTACCAAGTTCACGAATGAGAACCAAACATTTTTCTCGCGTTCATTCATGACACTAGGAAAATTTCAGTCTTTTATTAATGTTCTTTTTCGTGGACTGTTGAAAATTCCCGCCTTGAAATTATGTATTTAAAAACACCCGCCGTTCATATCTAAAGCTTTTGCATATCGTTTAATGGGGCCTAGTTTAATATGCTGAGGAGAAAATGATTTTATCTCTGCTCACTGAAGGGGGATTATTTACATTTTTTTCTCAGACAGCAAGTGAAGTTCGTGCTGGCCAAATTTGTTTGAAATAATGTTCTTCCTTGGTTTTGCTGTCCATAAGAAAAGGAATCAAATATATTTAGTATACCCTCCATGTTTTCTTAGCATAAAATATCCATTTTTTAAAATATTAAAATGGGTTAAAATGATACCAGTGAAATATTCTTATCCTGTTACATATTAAAATCGACATATTAGAACAATATTATATCAGTAGGGACAAATATCTAGAATAAATGCAAAATGTAACTGCAAAAAGACTTTGAGAGAACTGAGGGAAAAACTTTTTATGAATACGATTGAAGGAGGAGGAGTGGAGGGATGGAGGGGTGTTGAGTAAAATAAAGACCTGATAGAGCAAAAAGCGAGTGAAAATTCGTGCTCAGCGCACACATATTACTTATATTTATAATTCAGTGTCAAATCTAATTCAATAGATAAAATTGAAATTTGTTCGCCAGGGTTAGTAGTTGAAGAAGGTCTTGAAAGTACATCAAACCTTCACTTCTTTCCTGGATACTATTTTAAATTGCAAGTATAAACCTATTCACAGATTCAACGATTGCCCTAATTTTGCACAAAAAAAGAGAAAACTTGTTGGTAAAACCTCAAAAATTAAGTATATTTGTCAGAAATAGAATTTATAGTACAACAAATAGATGTATTTCAATGCAAACAATCGTTTTTTTTCCCCAAATTAGTACAAATCAAAATTCTAGTAATTTAACAATCAGATTAATTCATGTCTCCAAAGTTACTTACAATAAAATTTTATTTTAGGTTCGAATATTTTAAAAGAGTGATTTAGAATTGGAATAAGTCACAGTTCCTAATCTAAAAATGAATTATGAAGCGGAGATTGACAAAGTTTTCACTTAATAAAATAGAATCTCAACTATCCAAAACAGAATGGGAGGATTTAATCGATTTAATAAAACGATAAACGTTATGCTTGGTAACTATAAATTTACTTAGAATTGTTAAAAATAAGCAATATACAAAAGATCCTAAAAAGAATGACAAGTGGGAAAACTAGGAATCCTTGCAAACAATATTAACAATTTAGGAATGACTTAATTAATAAGGTTAGATCAGAATAAGACATTTTCTGAGCTTATAGAGTTTTATTAACTTAAAAAAAAAGAGAGTCGTATAAATATTGTAAAGGTCTCAAAAGAAGAAATTCTTAAGTTAAAAGTAAGATGGGAAAATTAAAAACTACTCTTATTTTCAGTAGAATTGGAGTGTACCAGAATAATTTTTATTTTTTTAATTTTCCCATCTTACTTTTAACTTAAGAATTTCTTCTTTTGAGACCTATACAATATTTATACGACTCTCTTTTTTTTTAAGTTAATAAAACTCTATAAACTCAGAAAATGTCTTATTCTGATCTAACCTTATTAAGTCATTCCTAAATTGTTAATATTGTTTGCAAGGATTCCTAGTTTTCCCACTTGTCATTCTTTTTAGGATCTTTTGTATATTGCTTATTTTTAACAATTCTAAGTAAATTTATAGTTACCAAGCATAACATTTATCGTTTTATTAAATCGATTAAATCCTCCCATTCTGTTTCGGATATTTGAGATTCTATTTTATTAAGTGAAAACTTTGTCAATCTCCGCTTCATAATTCCTTTTTAGATTAGGAACTGTGACCCATTCCAATTCTAAATCACTCTTTTAAAATATTGGAACCTAAAATAAAATTTTATTGTAGGTAACTTTGGAGACATTAATTAATCTGGTTGTTAAATTACTTGAATTTTGATTTGTACTAATTTGGGAAAAAAAACGATTGTTTGCATTGAAATACATCTATTTGTTGTACTATAAATTCTATTTCTGACAAATATACTTAATTTTTGAGGTTTTACCAACAAGTTTTCTCTTTTTTTGTGCTAAATTAGGGCAATCATTGAATCTGTGAATAGGTTTATACCTGCAATTTAAAATAGTATCCAGGAAAGAAGTG
>SEYY01017890.1:0-17752 GCA_009176605.1 Armadillidium nasatum
AAGAAAATGAAAAATGCATACGAAAACGCTCAAATATTTAATGAGAGAACTCAAAGTAAACGCAAGGAATATTTTAAAGACCGGAATTTTAAAGAATTCGAAATAGGAGATTTCGTGTGGCTGATAGATAACTATAGGAGAGGAAAAGGATGCAAGTTAAAACCTAGATATCTTGGCCCTTATAGGATAATCGATAAATACTCTGCAGTGAACTATACAATAAAGCCCTTATATGATTTACACAAAAGAGAGGAGAAAGTACACATAAATAGACTAAAGAAATGTAACCTACCGAATATTATTCATGATCCCGATAGAGAAACAGAAGAAGAGATAAATGAAGGAGGAGATGAAGAAGATGTTATAGAAGAAGACTCAGATAGTGATGATGATTTGTACATTCCTGTAAATTTAAATAGAAATAAGAATAATAGATTAGTTGTAAATAGAGATGTGGATAATCATTCTAACACATATAATTTAAGGTCTAAGGGACCTGTAGTAGATACTAATAGGATTCTAGATAAACCTATTGAATATAGAGTTAGAAATAATATAAATTGTAATTTTATAAGTTTTATAATAGTCGTAGTATTTATTATAAAAATGTTCTGTTGTTGTTAAAAATTAAATGTAGAATAAAGTGGTTATTTGAAAAGATGAATATTTTATGAAAAAATTTATTTTATCTTATTTATTTATTATATGAGTAATTTGTTATTGATGAAACAAAGTTGCAGTATTGATTGATAAAGGAACGGAATTGTTTCCTTTGATGTTGAGTCTCGCAGAAGAATGTTTTGCATTCTGCCTTCTTAGCTTGATTCAATTCAAGTAAACTAAATCTCTAAGGAGAAAGTTTATGCTAAGCTGCCTTGTGACTATTCTGTAAATAAATATTTGTTTACGATACTCAGGGACTCGGGTTAGAAATGAAATATATTTGTTGTTTCATGTGGTTGATAGTTCAGAATTAGGATAAAATTCTGAGGATATTATGTTGAAATTTATAATATGATGTTTATGTTTTATATTATGTTCTTCCATTAACCAAATTTTGATAAATATTTAGTGATTAAAACCTTTGTTATAACTATTGATTAAAATGTTTTACTCCTAAGTTTAACTTTGAAAATGTGTATAATCCTAAACAGGGAGTAATATAAAGTATTTTATAGATTAGACACATTAGTAAACTTAAAATTAGGAGTTATATAAATTTATTAATATTTAAGAATCCAATACATTTGTATATATATTATTTTAGTTTTTAAGCTTCACAATTATATTTTATATTTTATTTACTATTATTATTATTATTATTGTTATCATTATTATTATTATTATTTGGTAGAGAGGTTAAACTCTGAACCTATAAAAGGAAATGTAGTTAGTTATACAGAATCAGAATAGAGAGTACCTTGACTTTCTAAACATCGAAAGTACTTTGACTTTCTAAGAAACAGAAGATAGATTGATCTTCTAAGAAGAGAAAGTTTGTTCTCTTCTCTCTCTAGGTTAGCCTAAAATGATTACTTTGAATCATTCGGCAAACATATAATATAGTACTTTGACTATAGAGGAGAGGTATACAAAAAGAGTAGGGACTCTTGGACGAGGAGATAGCCTTATCCTATACCTTAAGGGAATTGTAACTTTGTACATTCCAGCCTCACTGAGATGAAACATTGTTCGACTCAGTTTATATGCTAGAGATAGTTTGTATATTTACATTAACTTTATGTTACACATATAATATCTATTTAAATTTAATATTGTATAAATCCTTAAGATTCGCTCATTGTCACGCTTACCAAATGTCCATTGATTATATTGTAAATATTATTCCCTATTTGTATAATAAATATCAAAAAGCATTCCTCTTTTATTGAATCCACCAAGATCAGGAATTTGTTTATCTCACCTTATTTTTATTCTGTAATTAGCAACTGGGCTCTTAACATATAAAACTAGTCTACAATAGGTTCAGGGGCTAACTTTTTACTATTATATATATATAATATATATATATATATATATATATATATATATATATTATATATTATATATATATATATATATATATATATATATATATATATATATATATAATATATTTAAAAAATTAATAAAATAAAAAAAAAAAAAAAAAAAAAAAAATTTTAAAAATTATTTTTTTTTATTTTTTTTATTTTTTTTTTTTATTTTTCATTTTTTTTTTATTTAGTAAATATGTTATTATTAAATAAGAATTAATTATTCAAAGTTATTTTATAATAACGTTTGACCAGTTTTTTATCACTATTAGGTTAATTTTACTTTACATAGAATTTTAAATAAAGTAAGTATTTTAGAGAATGTGTTCTCATTTATTAATTTCAATGATGGGTTTAAAGGTGAGTTAGAATTTAATATGTTTTTAGAAAAGGTTGTGGTAGAATAACAACTGTAGTAAAAATAATCCTTTAATCAATAGCTTAAAAACACGTTTTTAGCAATGACTAATTATATGTACAGTACCAAGAGTCTTGACAATGTTTTTATTCGTTATTTCTAACAAGTTGTAGCAATGCTTGAGAGGTAAAATGAATCTAATTTAAAATAAACCTTTTGGTAATTTGCAATTAGTCTTTTGTAGAAATTTATTTCGAAGTTAAATTCACCTTATTATAAATGCTGTGTTTTTGAGTCTGTTTTGAGCAGAAGAGTTTAGATTTCTGTCCAATTTTCAGTTCTTTTTCAAATATTTAAAAGTTAGTAATATAATCTTTTATTTTTAGTCCCGAGAAAACATGTTGCACATCTACTTCGTTATTATTATTATTATTATTATTATTATTATTATTATTATTATTATTATTATTATTATTATTATTATTATTATTATTATTATTATTATTATTATTATTTTAGCGTTAATTTTTATTTCCAATGAGCACAAAATAAATATTTTTTTAAACTACACTCTCAGTTCCAGTCTTTCGTCAACATTCAAATTTATAGATATATATATATATATATATATATATATATATATATATATATATATATATATATATATATATATATATATATATATATATATATATATATATATATATATATATATATATATATATATATTATTGTAAAAAAAAAAAATATTTAATAAATATGTTTTAGTTTCCCCAAGTAATTAAAAATTAATTTTTTCTTTAAAGATCTTATACTAAAAATTTTATAATACTTTCTCTTTAAATTTTAAATATTTTTTTTTATAAAATCAAAAGTTATTTTTCAAAGATTATTGATAATAAGGTTTCACCAGCGTATTTTAAATTTTATAGGATAGTTTAAATTAAACTTAAATATATAATTCAAAGTAAGTATTTTAGAGAAAGGTTTTTTATTTATATTGTAATATATTTGTGGAAGTGAATTAATTTTTAAACGTAACTGTTTTGTTATAAAAATACAAACGTATACCAGATGGTGTAGGGAGATTCATAAACAAAACGGGGATAAGCCCTTTTGCATTTGAGTTTAAATCCAAACTTCAGCGACTTTTTCCTAAAGACATTCATCCTACAATATTGCCTATTTTAACCATATAACACATATATATAACATCGTTATTTAAGAAATTTTTTTGAACAAAATTATGGTTTTTCTTGTAAAACGTATCATGAAAATAAAGACAAATATAAGAATATTTGGAATTAACCAAAAAAAAAGTCTTTTGTTATTTACGAAACCATATAAAATTTATTTTACATTTTTTTGCGGCAATAATGTGGATTTCTGATAGTCCTAAATTTATAAACATTGATCTAAATTACTATGTAATACTATGAGTCCTCGCACATGCAAGGCAAAAAATATGCAATCTATCCTTTTTTTCAAGCGACTGCGGCAGATATATATCTGTTACAAAGACAAGAATGAATATGAGCGCACTTGCGGCTGTGGCAATTTAGCCGCTTGTCAATTCTCAGTAAGAAATTGTGTCTGACAACGAGTTTATTAATGATTCCCATCCCAATAATATATATATATATATATATATATATATATATATATATATATATATATATATATATATATATATATATATATATATATATATATATATATATATATATATATATATATATATATATATATATATATATATATATATATACATATATATATATATATATATATATATATATATATATATATATATATATATATATATATATATATATATATATATATATATATATATATATATATATATATATATATATATATATATATATATATATATATATATAATATATATATATATATATATATATATATTATACACAGTATAATCAAAAATTTTAAAATAAATGTTTATAAATATGTTTTAGTTTCCCCTAGTTTCAAAAATTTATTTTTGTTTTAAACTTATTTTTGGTATAAATTTTTAATATTTTATTTTTTAGAAATTTTAAATAATATTTCTATATAAATCAATAATAATTTTTCAAAGATTATTTATAATAACATTTGACCAATTTTCTTATAAGTTAGGTTAGTTTACTATATATTAATAGCTTTATACAAAGTAAGTATTTCAGAGAATGTGTTCTCATTTATAAATTGTTATATTGTGAGGTGTTTTGTTTTGAAACGTAATGGGTTGCAAATAAGTTGGGTATTTACTGATTAGAGAATTTATATTATGGTCGTAATTTGATCGAGAATTTTAACATTTAGGAACAAGCTAACCCATCCCGAATTTGACACAAGTATCAATTCTTTTTCAAGTTATTTTATAAAATTCCAATTTGGAGGAAGAGTTTTAAACATGGTTGAGGTCTTTTTTGATTTTATATATGAATCAAATTAAAAAAATCATGATTTTTTTTAGTTGCAATCCTTTTTCATTAGTAGCTTATTCGCCTAAATAATAATTAATAAGTAAATATGATTAGTTAATTTAAGTAGTACTTTCAAAAAAAAAATTATAATTTAATTATAATTTTTTTTTTGAAAGTACTATCGAAAATCGTTATATATTTGCTTTAAACTCAATTTGATAAATACATTGTGTTTACACATAGACAAAACTATGGCTTTTCAAAATATCCGCTAAACTATGAAAATCCTTTAACATGTGTTTTGACTCTCGTTTTATACACAAGAAACTATCATTGCAATGTTCTCTAGATTACAGAAGAACGCGTCTAAATAACAAGAACGATGATTCTTTTAATGTTCTCTTGCAAATATCTCGTAGCTTAAACAATTTTAAAGATACGTTTAGGACAATATTTCACTGACTGATATCTCTTAATGTCGAACCAGACAGTAGCATATGTCTTCATAATGTAGTTTAAAAGAATCTTGAATTCGTTTGCAGAATTTGTTTGGGATATGAACGTAAGACCCGGTTTGCACATGTCATTCATCCAGAGTGACTGGGAGGTCAAGGATATCATACAGCCAGATGTGGAACACATTGTTCTGTCTGGATTGCTCTAACAATATCCAGAAGGTACTATTGATTTTACTAAGATTAGTTTTATTTACACCGATTTCATGTAATTAAATTGCTTCGAAATTTATAACGGGTAATTTCTCTCAATCAGACAGGCAGTTTGTCTGTTCTCCCACAAGATAACGCTGACCCCTTAATCTCTCCATCCAAGAAACCAAATAAATGTCTGAATATAAGCTCGTTAAAGTGAAGTAAGCAAATGAACAGCTGAATTGGGCGCGGCGCAGAATTTTAACCTCTATATTGGGATAACACCATTTTTCCACTCTGTTTTTGTTGCTGTGCCATCACAACCAATCGATTAGAGCTCATTAAGGTAAATATCATTATCTTCTTTGTTCTTAAAAATACAATTGGCTATTTCACTACTGGTTCCACTCGCTGGTGTAATGTGACAGACATATTGCCCACTAGGCTCACGAACCACGCTAATGTGCTCCTCTCCCCTTATTCTTTGATATATTTTACCTATTATTTTATTTTTAATTTTTTTGAAAGATAGTATTAACTTTTATGTTATTAAAGTGTGTTTTGTTACTATGGGCCGGTTCATATATTGTCCTATAGCTTTTCGTGTCTTCTATTATCTTGCGTTTATCGACCATAGATCATTCCAAGATCATGAAAAACGATGGAAGCGATATGAGCTATAACTCTATGACAAACAACAGGCATAGGCGGAAAGAGTGGGGAGGCTTGTCCCGACAAGTTTGTTTGATGTTCGCAATGTAAATGTGGTCAATAGATCCCATCACTGTCGCAATAACTGCAATAACTAAGTTTAATTGCGATTTAGAATTGCATTCATAAACAACATATTGGTTGTCTTTTATAAAATTTAGTAAAATACTGCGTGCTTTTATAAAAGGATAAAACCCCGGTTTGGTTTTTCACGAGTTCGAAAATTTTAGCCCTGATACGCGAACTCAAAATGAAGAGTGTGATTTTTAAAAATACTTTTCCTATTATCACGCATCAAAAATGAAGTTCTTACACACAATTAGAAACCAAATAGCGTAGAATGTTTAATTTTGGCGTAATGGTAAAAAAAAATTTTTTTTCAAATTTTTGGCTCTTTGCGGAACTGAAGATCCAACATAGGATTTTTGTCATTGATTAGCATGAAAAGACGCAAATTTTGAGCCCTATTAGAATTCGATACTCGAAATATAATTTTTTATATATATAATATATATATATATATATAAAATAAATATAATATATATATATATATATATAATATATATATATATATATATATATTATATATATATATATATATATATATATATATATATACCTTTCCCCTAATTGTGGGGTGGTGTCTACCATAAGCTACAATCATTTCTAATACTCATAAACTTGCCACTCTTTTCCACTCACTTCTATCCTCCGTAAACCGCACATCCTCATCCCAGCTCAATCCTTTGTCCCTCAATAACTCCTTGATCGCGCTTATCCACCTCATTTTGGTCTCCCCCTACCTCTCAAACCCATCATTTCCGAAACGAACACCTTTTTTGCCAATCTCTCTTCATTCATCCTACAAACTACTATGCTCTGTAGAACTCTCCCAACCAAACTTCTTCTCCAACTACACATCTCCCTTATTCTAATATTCCTGACTCTCTCCCTTCTACTTATACCAGACAACGCTCTCAGACCCTTCATTTTGAAAACCTCAACCTTTTGCTCTTTTTCCTTGCATTCAACCTCCAAACCTCGCTACCATACAAAACTACCGGTACACTGTAACCCTCGAACATTTCCAACTTCATCTTTCTGGACAACCTTCCTCTGTTCCAAATATCCCTTAAACCCCCTGGCACTTTCTCCCCTTCTCTTTTTCCAGATCCATAAAACACATATACAAATCCTTCCCTTTATCTCTATTATTCTCTTCAATCATTCTTAAAATGAAAACCTGATCCGTACACCCCCTGCCTTCCCTAAATCCCCATGTTCCTCACCTATCAACCCATTCATCCCTATCCATCCCATTAAAATTCTACCATATACTTTCCCCACTACACTCAGCAAACTAGTCCCCTCTAACTCCCACACTCAAATTTATCACCTTTTCTTTTATATAAAGGAACCATGCAAGCATCTTGCCAATCTTGAGGCACCTCTCCCAATGCCCAACCTAAATTAAGCAATCCTGCCAACCAATTTTTTACTCTCACCTCCCATCCAACAACAACTCTCCCCTTATCTCATTTAAACAAAACGATTTACCCCTCTTCACTTCCTCAGTGCTTTACAGAAATCACCCTCTCAACTTTTCCTATTATTCCTTCCCTTTCCCCTCCATCACTACATCTTCACTCTTCGCCTCACGCACATTTAGTAGCTTGTTAAAGTATTTCCCTCCATCTTGCCCCAACTTCACCTTACCTGTATTTGCATCTATTTATGTTTCCTTTGTCCTCTCCTCCATCAATACCTCTCCCTTATTTCTTACCTTATTCACCTCCTTCCAAAACATCTTATTCCTCTCTCTAAATCCTTCCATTATCTTATTACTCCAATTCTCATCCGCTCTTTCCTTAGCCCTTCTTACTTCCCTCTTGACTATCCTCTTTTTATTCTTGTAAACCTCCCAATCCTGTAGTATCAAGATACTTTACAAAAGCATCCTTCTTTTCTTTTACTGCAATTTTCATCTCCTCACACCACCATTAACTTACCTTTCTTTTACTCTTCCCTCCCACCCTCCTCATCCCACACACATTTCTCGCACTTCTACCATAGTCTCCCTAAACTTGCCCCACTCATCCTCCAATTCCCCAATCATGCTCCCTCTCATATCTTCACAACTTAAATTTAACTCTCTTCTAAACTGTTCTGCCACTTCCCTTTCCTACTATCTTCAACTCACAATCTTCGCTCCTCTCTTTACATTCCGTTTTCCTCCAGCCTCCCTTCACTCTAATTCTAGCCAGTACCAAAGAATGGTCCGAAATCCCTCTAGCTGCCCATCTAAACACATTCACATCTAGTAACCTATCTCTAATTTTTTCCTTAATACATATACAGTATAATCTATGAAGCCACCTTCGACATTTGCCCCACTAATCCAAGTTAATTTGTGACAACTTTTTTTATACTAAGTATTACCTATTATAAATTTATTCGCCATGTATACTTCAACTAAATTCTCCCCATGTACATTCCTATCCCCAAACCCTAACGGCTCCACCAACCCTCCCATTTAAATCTCCTATTAAGCATACATTTACCCCAGCCTCGAAGCCAATATCTCTTAACTAACTCCTGAATTTACCTCTTTAAATTCACCAAAATCTCTCTCCCCTTTACCTTTTAGTTTAGTTTCTGTCAAACCAAGAACATTCAACTTCTTAATTTTACAAATCTCTCCAATTTCCACCTGTTTCATATCGTCATTTATTCCCCTTACGTTAAATACTCAATTTTACACACTACTGATCCACTCTTTAATTCCATTCTCCCAGCCCTCATAGTATACGGTTCCACACTTACACTGGGAGATAGAACACCGTCTCGGCAGCACTCTCCATGCCCAAATTCACATCTTAAAATATATTTTTAATATAAAATAGAACAAACAAAATATTTTCAATATAATATATATATATATATATATATATATATATATATATATATATATATATATATATATATATATATATATATATATATATATATATATATATATATATATATATAGGGCCCTTTGAAACTAATCAATATAGCCAATTGATTTAAACTTGTGAGTGGACAAGAAGAAAATTTTTAAAATGAATTAAATTTAAAAGATTTAAAAAATTTTAACGTAAATAAATAAAAAGTTTGGGTAAAATTTTGAATCAAACTTAGATCAATTTTTGTCACAAAAATGGAATATTGAATAAAATGGTACATAGAGTATGTTATATTACACAAATAACTATTTATCATCATTATTATTTTTAAAGTTTATAGGAAAGTTTGTTCTGATGGGGGAGGGGGTTGGACAATTTTTTTCACATAGAAATAATAAAATTAGGGGGGGGGGGAAGGGATTAAAAAGCAAAAGATTTAAAGGTTGTCATTGGTTCCTCATAGGCTTATGTTGCATACCGCATAAGTGTATGAAGAAGGAATAATAGTTTGGAATTATCCACACATCATTTACAACTAAAGTTTTTTCCCCAATATAAATGAACGAAGACTAAAATATTCGATTAACGGTTAACGGTAACGATTAACTTTGGTTTTAAAAGGTTTCATCTATTTTTTATGGAACTTTTTCTCCTAAAATTCAAAAGTTATAAAATGGTAATTTTAGTTTCCTGCCGTTGTTTCTGTCCCAAAGAATATAAATTTTGGGCATTTTTTTCTGAAAATAAATCTTATATTTACAAATTTATTTTTACTATTTTACTTTCTTTCCTGTAAGGTAATAGAAGTTGAATTTTACTATCAAAAAGTAATTAGGGCTACACAAAACTCCGGCCGGAACCAGAGTTACAAAAAGCCCGGATCTTCGGTGTATCATTAGTGCTTTAAATATTTACATAAATAATTTAGTAAACATTTTAATCTTAAATATTTTATTTAACACCAAAATCATATAAGGAGAAATGATTTAAAAGCAGAATTTGAAATATTTTAAATGTCAATAAAAAAATTATTGGATAAGTTGTGTCTCTCCTTATGTAACATTCTCCAATAAAAAAAAAAAAATTCTTTTAAATATTTTAAGGACAGAATTTAAATTTTCAAAGTTTGCAAAGTCAACTTTCATTAATTTCGGTTAAAATTTAATATTTGTAGACTGCATACTTCAGTAGCAAAGAACATTTGTTTTTCGACCTATTCAAATTATCAAGACAAAATATATTGAAATGAAATGTTCCTGAAAGTTTGGGCAAGGTTGGTTAAGTGACATGGGTGTCGCATCGAATACAAGGTGGGTCTGTGGGCCTTCTAAACTATTGAAACTACAGAAATTTCGCAAGAATGCAAAAATGCGTATCTCTCCCAATTATGTAAAGTTCCAAAATTGTATTCTCTTACCTTTAAAATTAAATATTTTATTCCAAAAATAAAAAATGTCCGGATCCCTTTAAGCAGAAATATTTCAGGAAAAGTAAAAACTTTTGTTAACATTAAAAACTAAAGCGTGATTTGTTTTTTTAACTAAACTAAGCGAAGACACGTCACTTAAAATTAAAAAAACATTATTTTATCAAAGCTCAAAATAAAGATTTTAATAGGAAAACTTACAAAAACATTAACATAAATACTACATAAACAAATAAAGTGCTACAATATTGCCTTTGAAGTTAAAAAAAAAAAAAAAAAAAAAATTGGTCTTGCATTTTTTTAAAAACCCAGCTTTTAAAGTGGGGGTTTTCACCCTAGGGTTTAATATACAATTATAAAATAGCGAAAAAGAGAAATTAAAAATTAAAACCCAACTTTCTTCTTTTAATGCTTAAGCTTGTGCCTTTCAAAACTTCTTTTATCATTACATTCATAAGAGCAGTCAGAACATTTAAATAATTTTACGTTTGTGTGTCTAAGCATGTGCCTTTTTAAGTTTCCTTTATCGTTGCATTCATAGGAACAGTCAGAACATTTAAATAATTTAACGTTTGCGTGTACAAGCATGTGTGTTTTTAAGCTTCCTTTAACATTACATTCATAGGAACAGTCAGAACATTTAAATAATTTTACGTTTGTGTGTGTAAGCATGTGTATTTTTAAGTTTCCTTTCCGATTACATTCATAGGAACAGTAAGAACATTTAAATAATTTAAAGTTTGCATGTGTAAGAATGTGTAATTTTAATCTTCCTTTATGATTACATTCATAGGAACAGTCAGAACATTTAAATAATTTTACGTTTGTGTGTGTAAGCATGTGTTTTTTAAGTTTCCTTTCTGATTACATTCATATGAACAGTAAGAACATTTAAATAATTTTAAGTTTGCATGAACAAGAATGTGTAATTTTAAACTTTTTTTATGATTACATTCATAGGAACAGTCAGAACATTTATACAACTTCAAATTGCTGTGAGTCAGCATATGACTTTTCAACAGTGATTTGAGATTGGATTCATAACTGCAATGAGCGCACTTAAACTTTCTTTTGTTGTGTGTTTTTAAATGAGTCTTCAACTCATCTTTGCTTTTAAAACTAAAATTACAATATCTGCAACTCTGGTTTTCCACATGATACTTTTTTAAATGTTTTGTTGACGCACTTCTGCTCTCTGAGGTTTGCTTTTTGAAGTACTTTTCACTTCCAAATCTTTTTCTCCTTCAGCAGCATTCATCATGAGAGTCTGCAAAACAAATGAAAACAAAAAGGTAGAAAAAATTCAAGTATTTTTATTAAAGTTGTTTTCTATTCTTCCTTTCTTTACTATTTTTAATTTTTATAAAAGTTTAGTAGAAAAATGGTATTCTATTTTGGCGCGATAACTCAATTTTTGGACGAAAATGACGTCACTAAGTTTTCTGAAGATACCTTGTGATATAATTAGATATTTAGATGTCAACAAACTAAATGTAAACAAACCCGTTTTTGTATTCTCCATTTGTTTTTCGACTTTGACGTGGTGTTTTATATAAATTCTTAATATATATTTTAATATGTTAAAATATATTGTAATTTTTAAAATTATTTATTTATAAACTTTATTTTATTTCATATAACCTTAAATAGAATCCTCGTACATAGGTACAGTATATCAGTATAATATTGGAAATTAATCTTTTATATTGGTTACATTATTTATTTGTTTTAAAAGTTAGGATACTCTAAAATATACCCAAAATTAGGACATCCATTTTTGGATGGCAACACAATTTTTTAAAAAAATGAATCTGTTTACATGTGTTTGGCACTACTTATTTATTACTTTGACACGATAAAATGTAACGTTACTCAGTGCAAACATTTTTAAAAGAATATCTTCCACAACATCAATTTTTTAATTTCTATGTGAGAATTCTCTATATGGTGCTTAGGAGTGGGAATTTTAAACTCCGGAATAAAATTAGGGCTAGCTAGCTTTTGACCATAGACGAAGTCTGACCTAGGATTGCTAATTTATAATTTCTCATTGTTAGTTATAGAATAAGCTCAATTATGTACTTCTACCTGTTATTAATTTGACTTAAACTTATTTTGATGAGTTTGATAGTACCTGTTTTGCTTTCAGTTAGGAGATTTCAGCTCTGACGTTTGAATGGGAATCAATTTAAAAGGCCATTGATAAAATTTATCGAATATATAAATTTTTTATTTTAAAAAGTGTATATCCAAATATGTTTTTAGAAACCTTTACTATTGCAGTTGACAAACTTTTATGTTGTTGGTGAGTAACCTTCTTTTATGTTAAATTTTATTGTTTTAACTTTGTGGGCTAAAATAATACACTAACTAGTTGGGTTCTAGATAATTATTTTTCTTCTTAAAATTTTGGTTGAGGGAGTCACAGTACTGTTTTTAGCTCTTTTCTGCTTAACAGAAAATCCACAAAATAATTAAGCCTATTTGAAAACACTATTTAACAACAACAATAAAAATAATTAGTTTTTTTTTTTTTTTTTTTTTTTAAGTTCCTGTACAGGAGCAGGCACTGATTACGAAAATGCGGAGATGCTAGCCCGAAAACTCAACACTAGGGCCTGCACCTAGACTAACGAAAAGACAGTCGACAAAGGCTAGTTACAACCTATATAGCAAATTTATATCTCCTAAGAAGGCAAAAAGAACTTCGAAACTAAAGTGCGGAGATTAAGTAAGAATGAAAAACAACCGACTCCCCCGGGGTATGTAGTACAAAGTAGGAAAGTACCTGCAACGTAGTGGAACCAAGGCAGGGCAGTCCACCAAGAGATGGTATACTGAGAAGGGTGTAGAAACCTAACAGAAAGTGCAAGAAGGAGGGTTATTCTTCGACAGAAGATATCCGTGTGTGTCCAATTTGGAGGCGAGTCACTGCCACATCCCGTAGGCAGCTAAGGTGAACTGGGAGGGACCGTCTTAACACGAGAGATTTCACCGAACGGAGCTTTGTACCCCGTACGTCTACCCTCCAACAGCGTTGCCATTCATTCTGAAAACCCCTTCTGAGAGGTGCGTTGTAGTCCGTAGAAGGGAAAAGGCCCCATTGGAGCAAAAAAACGCTGACCTTATCAGCTAGTACATTATTGGAAATTCCCACATGAGAGGGAACCCAACAAAACTGAAGGTGGTATAAGAACTGCTATATGAAAGACACCAAGGGATTTCGAGAGGAGCGATCTTGAATGGCAAAAAGGGCACTTTGATAATCGGAGAAGATAGTGAAGGAGTTATCCCCGGGAATGGACAATATCGTGGAAACTGCAAACAGGAGCGCCACTAGCTCCGCTATAAAACTGGAGAAACACGATGATAGAGAGTGGGACACTTTGCAGTTAGGAAAGACGGCCGATGCTCCCACACCGTCGTCAGTCTTGGAGCCATCGGTAAAGACGGTAGTCGTGCCATGATGACTAGCAAGGTGGAAAGAAAAGCAAGCACTGAGGAAAGATGGGCGGTCCCTAGATTTCCATTCAAAATACCGATGGAGACCACAAAACCTTGACATTGTCATACGAGTAATGCAGGACGAAACGAAGAGGGATGTAGTGATACTCAAAGATATCAGCCACCACCAAGCAAAGGGCCAAAATGGTGGGCAAAGAGCTACCGTATCAAGAGGTAAAGTCAAAACCGAGGGGGTTGGGAGTCTGTAGGCAGACATCCAGTCAGTCAGAATGAAAGACAACCGAATCCCCCGGAGGACAGAGTAAAAAGTACGGAAGTACCTGCAACGTAGTGGAACCAAGGCAGGACAGCCCACCAAGAGATGGTATACTGAGAGGGGAGTAGAAACTTGCCAGAAAATGCAAGGAGGGTTATACTTCGACACAAGATAGCCGTGTGTGGCATGAGGTGTGGCAAATTCGGAGGCGAGTCAGTCATTAAGAACTCCCGTCGTAAAGACAGAGGCATAACCCCTGCCTCTGCCTCCAAGCTCACCTGGTCGCAATGCGGAGACACTCATTCTGGATGGGGTCCAGGAGACGTAGGTATGAGGTAGAAGCCTGGCCATAAATAGCGCATCCGTAATCTAACCTCGAGCGCATCAGAGAAATGAAATCACCAAGCAGAATTTTTCTACTTGCGCCCCAGGTAGTGGGGGTTAAGTGACGGAAAAGATGCAACAGACAGTGGCAACAGGTTTTCAAACTGTGGATATGGGGGAGATATGAAAGGCGTTCATCCAAAATCAAATCGAGAAACGTAACCTGAGACACAACCAAGAAGGGAGAATCATACAGGATCAAAGAAGCGGGAGGCTCCTCTGGCTAACACAGCCGATTTATGAGACGGAAAAGGATAGACTTCGTTTTAGAGATGGAAAATGAAAAGCTCAGCGTAGCCCACCATTTCGTCAGCCTATTAATAGTAAGTTGCAGATGGCGAACTAGGTAAGAAAATTTAACACCAGGGATGTAAATCGCCAAATCTTTCACATAGAGGTAACATCAGACTGGGATCGAAATGTTGTGGAGACACGACGTTGAACCCCAGTGCAAAGAGCATCACACTGAGGACACTACCTTGGGGAACCGCTCTTTCGTAAGAAAATCCCAGAAGACATAGTTGCACCGCACGCGGAAGGATCTGTTAGACATCAAAGACCGAAGAAAGAGAGGAAGCTGGCCTCTCAGGCCTAGAGACTGGAGTTTTTTTATGACCTTCAATCTCTAAGTGGCATCATACATCTTCAGGAGGTCAAAGAACACTGCTAAGACTTTTTTGTTGGTGGAGAAAGCCTCCCGAATATCAAGGTCTAAAAGGATAAGACTGGAGCGGTTTTTTCGGAAACCAAATTGGAGGGAGAAAGCAAGATTTTTTCCAAAGTTGGAAGAAGGCGCTTCGCCACCATCCTCTCCATCACTCTGCAGGTATGGCTAGTTAATGCTATGGGTCGGTGGTTAGTAACCATGCTAAGATCCTGTCCCTGTTTGGGAATGAGGACAATATGAGCCATTTGCCAAACGGGAGGGAAGATACCCTTCACCCAGATATGGTCAAAAGGAAACGCCGAGGCTGTCGGATGAAGGTCGCGTAACATATGGTAGGAAATCCCGTCCGGGCCCAGCACTCCATCCTTGCAAGCTCTGAGAGCCTCTCGAAAGTTAGCCCCCCTTAAAAAGGTGGTTGTAAGAGCGGTCCTCGCCAGAGGAGGCAGAGAAGTCCGGACAACGATTCAAATGGCGAGCCGAGCGGAATGACTCAGCGTAGCTGGAACCACTGGATCAAGCAGCAGAATGGTAACTCAAAGGGTCAGCCACCGCTCCCGGCACTATAATCATGTTAAACACACCAGGTCCATGTTGGAGGACAATCGGAGGAGTAAAATGGTGCCTAAGGGAAATTTTCCAAACAACCTTATAGACAGAGTGTAAAGTTGTGGAAGAGTTGACGGTGGAAACATGTCGCGAAAATATTGCCTCCTGGTTCTCTTATTGATACAGCGAGAACGGACTGCTAAGGCTTTAGAAAGGATAAGGTTGGCCTAAGAGGGGAACCGTTTGTAAGACCCATATAGTTAGAATTTTTTTACGGTTTGCCATGGAGCATTCTCGGGACCATCATGGCGTAGCTGAGCGAAGGCATATCTGTGATCGAAGGATACAGGTCTCTAGGTGCAGGACACCCTCCTCAGTGGTTAGCTGAGATTCGGGTTCCCTACAATGGGCGGCCCAGTCAAAGACACAAAGGATTGGCTTGTCTCCTGTACCCTCACCCAAGGGAAAAGGAAGTCAAGAAGGGCCCAAGACAAGCAAGGACACCGAACCGCAAGCAGAAACAATAGGAAGGGTGAATGTCATGGACAGGAAGATGGATGGAAGAGATGTAGCGGGAAAAAATCGAATCACTTAGCAGATGTCAAAAAATAAAGTATCTGGGCCCCCACCACCACACCAAGGTGAGTTCGATTGCGGGGGAATAATAATAATAATAATAATAATAATAATAATAATAATAATATTTTGTTTCGGCTGGTTACAATTCTCTTACAAAAGAATATGAAAGATCCGGTATCAGTCGAGTATTTTGAGAATGCAACTGAAATGTAAATGAGAATCAGCTGACTGGAAAACCTAAATTTTAACAAATTTTTGGAAGGAAAACATTTTCAATCATTCTAATCATCAGATGCTCTAAAAAGGTTTAAAAATAACTAAGACAAATGGGGCTCATGCAAGGTTTAAAGAAGATTTTGAACTTCAATAGAAAGTTCAAATTTTTTTTTTTTTTTTTTTTTTTTTTTTTTTTGAAAAAGATATTTGAAATCTGGCAAAAATATTCTGATCTTGAAAGGATTTAGAAGAAATTCAGATTTTTTGTATTTTGATTTGTTACAATTTTAAAGGTAGATCAATAGTCATTTTTTTGATTGCTCAAAACTAAATAAGAAAACTATGAGATATCACAGACATATGATGGGGATTTACTTGGCTTGTAATTACAAGCAATCAATTGGGAGGGAGAATATCATGGACAGGAAGATGGATGGAAGAGATGTAGCTGGGAAAAAATCGAATCACTTAGCAGATGCCAAAAAATAAAGCATCTGGACCCCCACCACCACACCAAGGTGAATTCGATTGCGGGGGGATAATAATAATAATAATAATAATAATAATAATAATAATAATAATAATAATAATAATAATAATAATAATAATAATATTTTCGGCTGGTTACAATTCTCAGTATTTACAATGTCTTGCTCTACTGCATGATCTATTTTCTTCATTAATTTCTGCAACATTCGCGGTCTTCAATACAATTTCCATTTTGTTGAACACCACCTCTCTTCTTTTAGACCTAACCTCTTATTCTTGACAGAAACTCAGGTACTTGAACATTCTAATAGCAAACCATTTTCTGTTTCCTATTACTGTCCTTATCTTTATTTTTCAGCCAAAGGAGGTTGTTATGTATATGTGAGCTACTCTCGTGTCTTTTAATCTGGAGTCTTCTGAATTTTCCAATTGTTGGATAAAGCTCTCTTGCCATTCAATGTCTAAATTCATTTATTATGTTTATTCATATCCTAATTTACTGACTATCCTAAATTCCAAAACGGAGAACATTCTCTCTTCTTCTTCTTTCTCAGAAATTATCATTTTAGGTGATTTCAATCTTCAC
>SEYY01017891.1:0-13253 GCA_009176605.1 Armadillidium nasatum
TTTTTTATTTATCGAATTCATTTATTTCTTCATACCTTATTTATCAGATTGTATTATTTATATAAGTAAGAGTTAATGTACATATTAAAAATTATTTATGAAGTTAGAAGAGGCCTCTATATTTGCGTTTAGGTGTAGGTAATTATTAAAAAAGGTACAATTGTAAATAAATAATAATATTGAGAGTTTGTCTTATTTGGCATATCGTCGTTACTATATTTTGATTGCATAATTTTGGTTTCCGAGTGGCTTTGTTGAGGCATTACATCGGATATCAAGGATTTTGGTGAGTACAACGTTCTGTGTTTTTCCCCAACTTTGTGGGGATTTCTATTAATTGGTATAACATTTTTGCACCTAGCAGCGGAGCTTGCATTCTTTGATGATAAGGACCTAAAAGGACCACCTTTATTTCACATTATTCCAAGGTTCATCTCTGGGCTCTATTTAGGTTGTGAGGAGACGCCTTGAAAGCATCAGAGTCTGCCTGGAAGGTTGGACGTGAAACTGCTGGTGCTTCTAATGTAAGTAAATTTCTCTTACATAAAATGGTAGCAGAGCGTAGTTAACTTGAAGTTGGCTTGCTCTGTTGCTGGGTGTTCTGTCACCCCTTTCTTGATTAGGGAGATAAATCCCATAAAATCCCACATAATTTTCTTGTGCTCACCAAGACCTTAATTCTAAAACTTAAGAAAATGCCTGATGAAATGAATTCACAGCTTGAAGATCCTAAGACCCCTTTATCAGAGGACAATCCTCATTCTAACCCTCCCATCGGAAATGTTCAAAATCCACCACTCACGGCGGGCTCAGCCCCAAATCCACCACTCACGGCGGGCTCAGCCCCAAATCCACCACTCACGGCGGGCTCAGCCCCAAATCCACCACTCACGGCGGGCTCAGCCCCAAATCCTCCACTCATTCCTCCACTCACGGGCGGTTTAAATACCAGTATAATGATGCACACGCATTCAATACATTGCTTCAGCAGAATGCTGATCTAATAAGATCTGTGTCCACTTTGGTGCAGTCTCTCTCAATTGAGAGAAGGCCCAGAGTTATTCCACCGGGGAAGTATAAGTTGGGAGCAGGGGAAACCCTGATACAATTTCTTGTACGATTTGAGAATTATTGCGATGCTATGTACCCTGGTTCGACTGAAGGTAGAGTTTCCTTATTGGGGACTTTCCTTGAAGGATTAGCTTTGGACGTTTACAACAATCATAACATGCACCTCATTAGAGTATGAGGAAGTAAAACGATTAATGTTGCAATGGTATAGAGAGGAGTTGGAGAAGGAGTTAAGACATGATGCCGAAAATTTTACGGATGCGAATATAAGGCCAGGTGAAACTATTCCCTTATTTGCCTTACGTTTAGTGGGCTTAGCTTCAAAAGCATTCCCAGGGAATGATGTCACAAAGATGCCAATAGTACGACAAAAATTCTTAAAAAGTCTACCACACGAAGTAAAAGCTAAAGTAGATAATACCCTAATGGCCATAGAAACTTCTTTGGGTGTACAAATCCCTTGGGAGCGGTTGGTGGCGATAGTGGAGAGTAGTTTCCCAAATCAAAGAGTAGAGTGAGAGAATATGAAACAGATGGAGGTAGTAGATTTAACAAAGTCAATCTCAGTTACTTCACCATCAAGGGAGGTGATCCCTCGGATTTGTTGTTGTCAACAATCCGCAAGTAGGTTAGGAGAATGTTCCGCGAAGAATAAGGACTAGCATGCCTACCATGACCGAACAACCATTACCACAGTCCTCTCCAAGAGAAAGACCACCCCAGCAGTTCAATAATCCGCGTCCGAATAGAGGAAGATCAGAGGGATCATCGACTTGGTTCCGCGGACAAGCGAATAGAAATTTTCAGAACAACCAGAGACAATCTTGCGCCCATTGCAAGAAACCTGGTCACTTAATGAGTCAGTGTCGGGCAAGACCATTATGTCGGTATTGTGGCAAGAGAGGTCATCAGTATGATGATTGTTACCTGGCTCAAAATAGGTGCCTGCATTGTAAGGAAGTTGGCCATCTAGTGGGAAGCTGCCCAATTAGGAAATAACGATCAAGTTGGAGTGTCCATTGTGTAAAGGAGATCACCTAGGGAAAGATTGTACTAGAAACCAGGGAAACTGTTAAGCTCCAACAGGGAAGACCTCCTGTTGGAGAACTTGAGGCCACAGAATATGGAAGGAGAACTAGAAGGAGTACATGAGGAAATTGAACCAGAAAGATTACAAGAAGACCGGTCGAGAGAACATTGAGTGCGAATACCTGGACTCGTACCGAGGGGCACCGAATTGAGGAAGACCACCCAAATCATGGCATTTTCATGGCTCGTGGTGATGAATCATTTGAAAGGTCAAGAGCCACCCTCTCGAACAAAGAGCACAACGCAGAACCATACGAGCGGATCAGCATCATAGTATACCAGTGGGAGAACCAACCCTTTCGAAGGAGATAGAACAGGAGGTTGACGAGAATGAGGAAGCAGAAGATCCTGCAGAAACCATTACCTTTAGGGAAATTCGAGCTCCAGAAGAAGCATTAATTTTGAGGGTCGGTATAGCTGATCAGCCTCAAATAGGCAAATATACCGCATTCATCGATACAGGAGCTGAAGTGAGCCTGATATCAGCTCATTGTTTCCATAAATTAGATCCAATCAAAAATCCCTTAAAAAGTACCGCATATCGGAGTGTGGAAGGTATTGGAAAGAGTAAGTTCCCTGTAATCGGAGAAGTCTTAATATCTTTGAGATTATCCGATACATATACATCGGGATTGAACCGGTTTGTCATCATTCCAAACGAGATAACCGAATATGACATCGTGATAGGGTACGATATCCTGAAGAAAGAACATCTTTTACCAGATCCCTACTCAAAGGAGTTGGTTGTCCGAAGGGGAAATAAAGTACAAACGATAGCCGTAGACCTTCGAAAGGATCAAGTTTGTCCACCATCTCGAATGTCATGCATAATGACCGAAAATGTGCTAATTAACCCGCGAGAATATAAAACTGTAGAAGTAAAAATCGAGAAGGAATTGGATAAAGATCAGGTGGTTTTGGTGGATTCAGTTCCGGGATTGCCAAGGAAAGTGACCATCGATCCCGCCTTGATCCAATTTCATCAGAACCGAGCCATTGTGATGGTTAGGAATGAGGATGAAAGACCGAAGAAGTTAAAAAAGGGTTGTACAATCGGAAAGATAGAACTTTTGGAAAATCCAGATCCTACAGTTGGCTTGGTAGAAATCCAGGCATCAGAAAAAGAGGAAGATAAGGGATGGACCCCAGACCGATTGACGCAGGAATTCAAATTAGAGGAAACTAATTTATCATCTGATCAACAAGAACAACTTATAAAATTGTTGGCCCAATTTCCGACAGTCTTGAGCACCGGAGACTCGGATGTAGGGTGTACTAGTATTATTAAACATACAATTGAAACCTTAACTGACGAACCAGTACAAGTTCCAGTTAGGCGCCTCCAAGGGCCTATACTTAAGGAAATAGAAGAAAATTGTAGAGAGATGGAAGAGGGAATAATTCGGAGAAGTAAATCACCCTACTCTGCACCAGTCGTGCCAATCCGCAAGAAAGATGGGACTATTCGTCTTTGCATTGACTATCGTGAGCTCAACAAAATTACCAAGGGAGATAGTTTTCCCATTCCAAATTTGGTGGATATGCTCTTTAGTTTACAGGGCATGAAGTTTTTCACCACAATAGATCTCGTTAAGGGTTATTATCAGGTGGAAATGGAAGAAGGAGAGCATTGAAAAGACCGCCTTTACACCCCATTATCACCATTGGGAATTTCTACGTATGCCGTTCGGTGTCAAGAACGGGCCAGCGAACCTTTCAGAGAGGCATGAGATTCGCCCTAGCTCATATACCCTGGAATGAGTGTATGGTTTATTTAGACGATGTACTCATTATCAGCGAAACATTCGAGAAACATCTGGAGATACTAGAAAAGGGTTTTGGAAGCTTTCAAAGAGACCGGTTTTAAGATCAAGCCGTCTAAAACTTTCTTACTTGCGGAAAGAAGTTCAGTATCTGGGACATAAAGTTTCGGAGAGGGGAATGGTTCCTTTAGATACCAGCTTGAAAGGGAATCATGGATTTCCCAATTCCCAGGAACAATCCGACAATTACGCCAATTTTTGGGCATGGTAAATTTCTATCGTAGACACATCCCACATTGTTCGGAGATAGCAAAACCTTTGTTCGAGTTGCTGGGGCACAAGACATTGAAATGGACAGAAAGATGTCAGAAGGCTTTTGAGGAGTTAAAAGGAACGTTGGTCCAACCACCAGTTTTGACATATCCCGATCGGTCAGCAAACGGCTCAACCTCTTAAATTGTATGTTGATGCTTCGGATGTGGGAGCAGGTGCGTGTCTGGCTCAAGACCAAGAAGGGAAAGAATTGCCAATTGCTTTCATCTCTACTACATTTTCCAAAGCAGAACAGCGCTATGGCACCACAGAAAAAGAAGTTACAGCCATCAGATGGGCGGTTAAATCTTTGAAACCATTCTTATGTGGTATACGTGTGATCATTCATACTGATCACAAACCCTTTATTTTTGTATAATATGCCTTTAGTCAATTCGAGAGTAGCTCGCACGTTGGAGGAGATCAATGATATTGACTACGAGTTGCGGTATATACCAGGAAAACATAACATTGTGGCTGATGTGTTATCAAGAGCACCTGTGGGAGTAGTCCTAGAGGACTCAGAACCTCCAATAGTTAATGAAATCCCTAAAGGATTCACGGAAATTAAGATCCCAGGAGGAGGTGACTCCCTGTTTCAAGCTTTAGCAACGTGGCTTTATGGGTCTGGAGATCAACATCCGATTCTGAGGACTGAAGTAACCCTGGAATTATTAAATAATAGACCAAAATATGGATTGCAGACTGGGAGGAACTTCCCAACATCTAACCAAAGCTTTACAACTTATGAAATATGTGGGCCAATTACCCCTTTCCCAGGCGATTCAAGCATTCACTAACATCCGCAAAGTTCAGATATGGGTATATTATGGAGATGCCAAACCTTTGCAGTTTGGGGAACCCTTCTGAACATAAACATTTGTCATCTGTTGTGTTTGGGGGGAATTCATTACAATTTGTTGATAAAAGGTAGTTTAGTGCAGGACGAAAGAAAGATACATGCAAAGATTGTTGTTCCAGCGGAATTTCAGGAGTTTGAGCTCTTGGATGAATCCTTAGGAGGAGGAAGGAAAACAGACTGGTGGGGAGGAAAATCGAACAATAAAGATACATCAAATAATGTTTAATGAAGAAGATATTATAGACCCTTTGGGGATTGATAATGAGGATATAAATCTTATCCAGGATCGAGACCCAATTTTAAGACGATTAAAAAGAGCTATACTGCGGAATTTACCATTTGTTGGAGTGTTGAGACCTTTCGCCAGATCGCACAAATACATCTATTTAAGGGACAACTTATATAAAGAAATGATCACTGGAGAATTTTCATTAATTGTACCAGATGAGTATTTAACAACAGTAGCCATTAAAGCACATTGGAGTTTTGCCCATGTAGGGAAACAAAAATTATATTCTTTGCTCATTCAGAGAATTTGGCACCCTAAAATTAAACAATATTTGTGCCGACATTACCTCTTCGTGTTATAAATGCCAAGCGTATAAAATCTCAAACATCATTTATGCCCCACCTATCTTGAAGATTGCAACATCCAGACCATTTGAATTGGTGGCGATGGATTTAATTCAATTTCCTAAGACCGCACGAGGGAACCATTATGCTCTGGTGATGGTGGATCACTTTACGAAGTGGGTTTCAGCAGTTCCTTTAAGGAATAAACAAAGTGCCACAGTAACAGACGTGGTAAAGCATCAAATCCTACCATTCTTACCTAGACTACCCGAACGATTATTAACCGATAATGGACGAGAATTTATTGGACCGGAGTTCGAGGAATTTCTAAGAAACCAAGGTATTAAACATGTATTGACCACACCTTATACACCCTGCTTCAAATGGGGCTGTGGAGCGAGTTAATCGGACTCTGAGTCAGTACTTGAGAATGTCTGTTACTCGGCCAAATTATTGGGATGAAGACCTTTCTCAAGTGGTATTGATTTATAATCATACTGTACATTCTGAAACACAAATGACACCATGTGAAAATATTTTAAAGAGGGCCCATACTCTGAGTATTGGATTACCATTACCCAGAGTGGATGATGTTGGGAAGAAGGACACCACCAATTTGAATCATATGAGGTAGATCAATTGGTGGGATTAAAAGTACATTTGCCAGGTGACCTCACCTTAAATAAATTTCGACCCAGGTATTATGGGCCCTATAAAATAATACAAGTACAAACCAATGGAGTTACTTATGTAATTGAATCGGAGAAGGATGGACGAAAATGTCGGGTTCATCATAAACAGCTAAGGAAGTGGAAGAATTCCTCCGGAATATTTAAGGAATAACCCAGTATTTCACAAGTATGCCCTTGAAGGAGATGAAATACAACCTATTGAAATAGAAGAAGAGCCCTTAGAGGAGCAGTTAAATGAGGAAGCTCAAGTAGATTCACCAGAAATAGAAGAAGAAAATGAGGAAGATGAAGAGTCATTCTTTGAAGGATTTATAGTGGATCGGGAGAAATTAAAACAGATTAAAGACAAATTAGTCATCATTGCACAACAGCAGGTAGCGTTGGTCACAGAAATTCATTCGACCTCCAAGGTGATACATCATTCTTATGAAACCGATACCACTCACGAAGAAATATTAACCAGTGAAGAAATGGAAGTAAATTCATTCCTACAGTGGGACACTTCAGACCTCTTAGAGGAAGCAGAAAGAAGGTGGGAGTTGACGGAAGCAATGATCTTACCTTCTCCAATATTTGAACCAGACATAATAGTTTATGACTTAAATAATTTAAAACGGAATCAATTTTCAACACCTATGATGTTGGAGGAAAAGAATTTAGAAGAAGTACAAGAAGAAAAAGAAGGTGAATGTTCCCGAATTGATGACTTTTCATTTTTAGGATTTGATAGAGGAGATGAACTGAATGTTTCCTATAGAAATAACATATAAATGAAGAAAATCGAACCGTATATCCGTTCCAGAGGTGTATGTTTGGAGTTGCCTCTGGTTCACCGACATTTGTTGGAAAGAAAGAAAAAGAATTAAGTCTTGAAAAAAAAAAAAAAAAAAAAAAAAAACTTATATAAATAAAATAAAATACATATTAATATAGTATATTAATAAATAATGGAAATAATCCAAATATTTGAATCTTCTGTCTACTTAAATAAAAAATAAAATAAAAAAAAAAAAAGTAAATAAATGAATAAGTGAATTTTTTCATTTTTAATTATCTTCATAAATTTTAGTTTTTATTTTTCAGATATTGGTTACGGGGCACTCGTGGGTGCAGGATTTGGAGGAAAGGATTTTGCTCCGGTACTTATGCCGGGAATGGAGGTGGTTTTCAGGGCGTATCCCGGAATAACTTTGGCTCATTTAAAGAATAAAATGATCCAGATATTGGATGCCACTTATACCCATATGGTGGTTTGTATAATTATTACCGAAGCATATCAGGAGGGTGCCAGTATCGAACTTAGAAGGAGATCAAAGATTCTGGGTTACCATACCTAATGAGGAATATGACAACGATCAGTTTTGCAGAGACTTCACTGAGTTCAGTAGACACTGCACGGATATTTGCCCAAACTTGAAGATTCTCTTGATTACACCACCTTTCTTAGATTTGGTATACTTTAATTTTAGAAGAATAGAACGATATCCTCAAAGGATAAAAGAAATATATGGAAGAAGACCGGAATTTTCCCCGAGAGCACTGAATCGGCGATGTGTAGACCATCATTCATATGTGCGTACTTTAAGAACGAGCCAATATCAATGGATAAACAAAAATTCATAACCAGTTATGTATGTGGCCTCTGCTCTGGTGGGAAAACAAAAGGTAAGGGATTTCTTTACTGGAAAGAAGTTCTCTTTGTGGATGGGAGGATTTTTGAGAGACGGATTGCACCCATGTGCCCAACTGTGTACAAGTTTGTGGAGGAAACTTTACCAAGCAAGGTTATTTCACCCAATAGTGGAAGTGGAAAGAAGGATCTCTTCTGAAGTTCGTGCCGCTTCTTATAGGGCATTAGAGGTGTCAGAGGGAGAGATTAAGGATCAAGGGAAGTGTCGGAGGAGATTAGGGAAGGAGAAGAGCCACCGCAGGCGGGTCCCTCAGGAATTAGGTCAACAAGGACTAAATGAGGGAGAGGAAATAGTTGAGGAACAATTGGTTGAGCGGGAGGAGTTGGAAAGTATGGTGGTGGAGGAGCCTGAAATGGAACGATTGGTTGTACCATCAGAAGTCGTGGAAGCAGAGGAGGAAGTGCAGGGAGAGGACGGTACAATCCCAGATAGGGAAATGAGAGAATTAAGCATGGAGGAGAATCCATCAGGAACTCCAGGTAGGCGAAGCTTCTCGCCCATAAGGTTTCCCTTATCTGTAGAAGTAGACAGGAACTCAGGGCCCATAAGGAATAGGGGGGACAGTTGGAGAACATCCAGAGGCAAACCCTGCCAATAGATGTTCCCGAACAAGAGCGACTCCGTACGAAAGATCAATGCGACTGTACAAGATCAGGTTGAGCAGGCGGAGAATAGAAGTGTGGAGAGCTTGAGAGAGAAGCTGACCAACAGTGGCAGTTAAAATTGGCTGAAGTCAAGGCGTACATGCAGGGATTTATGGCAGCTAGGGGCCATAATGTGACTTCCCAGGAGTTAGACGAAAAATGCAGGGAGATGTGTGAGGAGAGTTAGGTTATTAAAGAAGGTGAAAATTTTTACAAAGAAAGTTTTAGTTTATTTTACAGAAAAGAAAGTTTAGTTTTATTTTTAAAGAAAAGAACGTTTTTGTTTTTGGGAAAGAAAAGAAAGTTTTTTATTTTACAAAAAAGAAAGTTAGTTTTATTTTTAAAGAAAAGAACGTTTTTGTTTTTAGGAAAGAAAAGAAAGTTTGGTTTGTTTTGTGAGATATTGAGAAATATTTAAGAAATATTTGTGGAAAACAGATAATGATAAAATTGAACAGAGATTGTTTATTTTATGAATACTTGGAGGAAAGTCTAAATAAAGGTGCGTCGAACAGATTTTTTCGACGGGTGGGGAGGAATGAAGAGAAGTTTCATTTTTGTTTCTCCCCCCCAGAGAATATAGATAATAGCCATTGAGTTTTGTGTGTTGTACTTTTTATAAAAAGTAGGAAAGAAAACTATAAGTTGAATCAATAAACTCCAAGGATATTCAAAAGGATCTGTGAAAACTATTGTTAGCCCTATTTAGGTGAGTTAAGAAATTATGTAAGTTCATTTTAAATAGGATTTTTTGAAGAATAATAACTGTGAAAAACAATTGTTGATTGAGTTGATTGAAAAATACAAATAAATTAGAATTAAAAATAGTAATCAGGGCTTCTTAAACTTTTTTATATAGCGACCCCCTTCAAGCTTAGGAAATTTTAAACGACCCCCTCCTCCATATAATGAAATATATATTAACCGTAGATGTAGATGTAATATCGCACTATTTTACAATGTAAATAAAATAAGGATTAAAGAATACGTACCCATTCATTTCACATATATATAATTGGAAACGTTGACGGGATATCGGTCGTAATAAAACACAATAAACAGAATGACATAAAACTATATATATATTTATTCAATAGGAAAAATAAACTTTTGTAACAATTTTTTTATAAGAAAACATAAAACTATATCTATATATTCAATAGAAAAAATAAACTTTTGTGACAATTTTTTTAATAAAAACATATTATTAACATCACACAATATTAATGTGACGGATGTGATTGTTTATTTTTACACAAAATAATTAAATCTAGGCTCAATTTGAGTTAGTGCAGATCGTAATAAATTTTCAACGTTTATTAAAGTTGAACGGTATTTTGATTTTATGTAAGTTAATGTGGAAAAGGCTGATTCACATAAATATGTTGTACAAAATGGCAGTAATTTGTTCATTGCCATTTCCGATAGTAGGGGATATTCTGATTTGATTTCTATCCAAAATTCATGCACAGGCACTTGAGAAAATCTGAGTCGCAAGGTAGTATCACTTGTTAATTCGGCAAATTCTTCTTGTGCTTTTAAGTTTAAAAAATTAATTTCTTTCATTTCAATTGAAAATGGATTGCAAATCCATTGTTGTGTATCGATATCATTGGGAAAATACCTATGCATGTAAACTTCCATATCCTTCAAATGATTAACTATAATTTTTGTTATAGGAGTATCTTTTTTTGAAATATTGTTACTAATTATATACTCGTCAGTAAATGGAAACATTTCGAGCGATCCACTTTCCACTCTGTTCTTCCATATAAGAATTTTTTTAACAAAGGCCTCAAGTTTATTTTTTAACATAAACATATTAACGCAGACTCCCTGCATTGATAAATTCATATCATTGATTTTATCAAAAATATCTGCCAAATAGCATAGCTTGAGAAGCCATAAATTATCGTGAAAATAATCGGCCAAATTAGAATTTTGCTCTGTTAGAAATATAAGAACTTCATCTTTTAAAGTTAATAATCGTTTCAAACTTCGACCTCTTGATAGCCACCTAACTTCAGCATGTAGCAATAAACTTGTATAATCCGAATCCATATCAATGCACAAATTTTTAAACAATCGACTATTAAGTGCTCGACTTTTAATAAAGTTAATGATTTTGACTGCATCAAAAAAAACAGTGTTTAATTCTGGTGCAATTTTTTTAACAACAAGTGCCTCTCGGTGAATCATACAATGTGTAAATGTAATATGATCATTTCCAGCTTTAACAAATGCTGTAAAACCAAGATCTTGTCCGGTCATTGCTGCAGCACCGTCTGTGCACACACCAACACAATTTTTCCAATTTAATCCTTCTTTTTCAAAAAACTCATTTACTTTTTTATATATATCTTTTCCACGAGTATGACCTTCCAGAGGACGACAAAACAGTATATCTTCATGAATGCTTCCCTCATAAATATATCTTACAAAAAGTAACAACTGTGCCATTTTTGAAATGTCTGTCGACTCGTCCAGTTGTATTGCAAACTTTGAGCTGTCTTTAAGCCTCATAAGAAGCTGTTGAAATTGATCATTGCTAATGTCTGAAATTCTTTTGGACACAGTGTCATTTGATAATGGAATTTTACTAATTTCAGCAGCATACTGTTTTCCATGAACAATTTCAGACATTCTTATAGCTGCAGGTAGTAAAAGTTGCTCTCCAATAGTAAAAGGCTTTTTCGTTTTTGCTATCAAATACGAAACTTCATACGATGCCAATAGATATTTATCATTCAAAGTAACATACTTCTCCAAAGTGTTCTTTTCTTTATTTGATGTTTGCAAAAGACGCTCAAAATATTCTATTGGCTTTTTTGATAACGTTGCATGTTTAGTATTCAAATGTCGTTGCAGTTTTGACGGTTTCATGCTTTCTGCAGCCAAAACTTCTTTGCAAATTAAGCACACTGGTTGTTCTTCATTGTTGTGAGAAGAGCATGTGAAGCCATACTGCAAATATGATTCGTCATATTTTCTTTTTTTTGTTTTGCTAGAAGTCGGATTTGAAGCACTGCAACTTGGTTGTGACGGCGTGGCAGACTTATTAGTTGGAATTTTAATTACCCATTTATCCATGATGGTTAAATAATAATAAATAATTAAACAAAATGTAGTTGAACTTTAACGTAATAATTAAAAACACCAACTGAAAAGCCGTCATCTTTGAGTCAACGCATCTTCAAGCCAGCCAGTCTACAGCCAGTGGCTGTAGACTGGCTGTCTTCGGCTTTGGGTGGCTTTGAGTGGCTTTCCTGGCAATCTTGAAGAACGTTCAGTTGAAAATCGAGGAGCGCGTTGTATTTATTATTTTAAATGCTACTTCCATATTTTCATTTATAGGCGGCCCTACATAACAGTTTTGCATTTCCACTTTTTTCAAAAAATAGTTATAATAAAACTACAATAGTATTTTGTATGATTTTTATTTGTATTTATATTTGTACGTAGTGTGTATACTAATTTTAAAATTTTATTTATAATGATTGAAAAGTATCAGATCTTTGCGACCCCCTTTCAGTAGTCTCGCGCCCCCCCTGGGGGTCGCGACCCACAGTTTAGGTCTATTATGAAAGGGTTGAAATTTTATTTAGGGACCTGGAGTTGGATCACACCTGGATTGAAGTTCCTGGAAAGAATCAAAGATCAAATATCCCCAATTTTGATAACAACGGACATCCCTGATAATTTGGACCTCGAAGGTTCTTAAAGATCAATAGTGGTACTGCTCTCGAAGAGAATCATTTTTTCTTGAAGGATGGTCATCTCAAAGGTATAAAAAAGTTTATTTAAGTTTGTTATTAAATATATATACAATTATTTAAGTTAGTACCAAAAGTTGAGAATTATTAATTGCCCATTATATCAATTGCGTTGAACAACACCAAGTGGTATTAAGAATATTCAAACATTTTTTTTGTTTCTTGTTATTATATTATTTTTTTATTATATTATTTATTATTACTTATATCATTTTTTTCATTTATCGAATTCATTTATTTCTTCATACCTTATTTATCAGATTGTATTATTTATATAAGTAAGAGTTAATGTACATATTAAAAATTATTTTTGAAGTTAGAAGAGGCCTCTATATTTGCGTTTAGGTGTAGGTAATTATTTAAAAAGGTACAATTGTAAATAAATAATAATATTGAGAGTTTGTCTTATTTGGCATATCGTCGTTACTTATATTTTGATTGCATAATTTGGGTTCCGAGTGGCTTTGTTGAGGCATTGCATCAGATATCAAGGATTTTGGTGAGTACAACGTTCTGTGTTTTTCCCCAACTTTGTGGGGATTTCTATTAATTGGTATAATATTTTGCACCTAGCAGCTGAGCTTGCGTTCTTTGAGGATAAGGACTTAAAAAGGATCACATCTATTACACAGCATTCCAAGGTTCGTCTCTGGACTCTATTTAGGTTGAGGAGATGCCTTGAAAGCATCAGAGCCTGCCTGGAAGGCTGGACGTGAAACTGCTGGTGCTTCTAATGTAAGTAAATATATTATATATATATATATAGATATATATATATATATA
>SEYY01017892.1:0-10618 GCA_009176605.1 Armadillidium nasatum
AATTCAAATGAGACTGAAAATATAAATGAAAATATCGAGAGAGATTGTGAAGCTGAAAATCGTTTTAAGTTTGACATTGCTGATAAATTTATAGTGAACGTACCCACTGACACTACCAACATTAAGAAATTTTTACCAAGAGAGTTTTTATTGGTGTCGAGTGTCCCAACGAATATTAAAAAGTTTTTTCATAGGCAAAAAATCTCGATAAAAAAGGACGAACATAATGCAGGTGTGTATCAGGTCCCTTGCAAAGATTGCGATAGTGTTTATATTGGTGAGACGGTGGATTTTAAAAGAAGAAAATACCAACATAAATATTCGCTTCAAGTTGGAGATGAAAATTCTGCTTTACATAGACATCGGATATCGAATAATCATAGAATTGGACTAGAGGAGATGAAGTTGCTTATAAAAGAAGATAATGTAAATAAAAGACAATTTATAGAATCCTTTTTAATTAAAAATGTAAATAATTTTAATGTTCATAATAATGTTTTATTAGATGATTTTACGAATCATATTGTTAAAAATTTTTCAAAGTTTTCAAGTTTTCTTAAAGGTCTTAACAATTTTATTTAAACTACCAACCAATTATTTTTATGCCTTTTTGTTTTTAAAAAAAATCTTTTAATAATAAACTAGAGCCTGAAAGAGGAAGGGTGGCTATCCCTTCGAAAGCCTTGCTCCAATTTTAATTTTTGTTTTTATTTCCTGTGGGGTGTTATACTGTCTAAAATTTTACACGGTTATAGTGTTTTATATCTATATATATATATATATATATATATATATATATATATATATATATATATATATATATATATATATATATATATATATATATATATATATATATATTATATATATATATATATATATATATATAATAAATTAAAAATATAAAATAATAAATATATATCTTTAATTAATTAATTATTTAAATTTTTAAAAATTACAGGTATAAATTAATTTCAGTTTTGCGATTTTCAATTTTAAATTTATAAAACTTTTAAAATGAAATTTTTTTTAATAATTGTGTGTTTAATTATTTTTTTAAATGAAAATGCAGAAAGTAATTTATGGAAATGTCTTGAGGGATTCATAAAAGATCCGCCAACGTAAGTATAAATGAGTGTTCAATTTACTAGTAGAAAATGCTCTATTGAAATTAAAGCAAAATTTAAGCTGCAAATTTCTAAATTTTCAATTACATTTTCCTTATATATATATATATATATATATATATATATATATATATATATATATATATATATATATATATATATATATATATATATATATATATATATATATATATATATATATATATATATATATATATATATATATATATATATATATATATATATAAGATGATTTCAATGTTCACCACCGCCAATGGCTTTCTTCTAGTTCTCATGATACAGCTGGTGAACGTGCCTATCATTTCGCTATCCAAAACAACCTTGAGCAGTTGGTGGTGCAGCTCTCCACTCGTATCCCTGATTGTCTTGGAGATGGACACAACATTCTAGACCTTTTTGTAACTTCTAATCCTTCTTCTTATACTGTTAAACTCTTTCCTCCTCTGGGTTCCTCCGATCACTTTCTTATCTCTGTTTCCTCTTCTATCTTTTCAAGTCTTCTGCAGGAAAGACCCCCTCCTATTGAAAGGAAACGTTTGCTGCATCGGTGCCGCAAGCTGGTAGGACTTACGGTTGTACTTCTATAATTTCTCCGTGGAATGATTATTGCTTTCATGAGAGCGGTCTCTCAGATTGTGCAGAACGCATTACCGAGATGAATCTCTCTGGCATGGAAGCATACATTCCATTTTCTTTCCCTTCTACTAAACCCAACAAACCTTGATTTAATTCTGCTTGTTCTCACGCTATTCGCCTCAGGGATGCTGCTTTCAGGGATTACCATCGTCTTCAAACTCCAGAAACTCACGCAACTTATATTTCATCTCGGAATCCTGCAAAATTTATCCTTCGTAACACTAAAAACTCATTTCTCCGTAGAAAATGCAATAATCTTTCTGGTTCTTCTTCGCGTTCTTTCTGGCATTTTGAAAAAAAATGTCAACTCCATCTTTGCTTCTTCCTCTTTCTCTCCTTTAGTATCTTCCAACGGCACAAATGATGTTTAGCCTTCTTCAAAAGCTGAACTCTTCGCTCAAATTTTTTCCTCTAATTCAACCTTAGACGATTCCGGAGCTATGCCTCCTTCTTCAATTCCATTCGAACTCATTTATGCCTAAAATTGCAATTTCTTCTAAAGACGTCATTTCTTCTCTCTTTGAGCTTAACATTAAGAAGGCGTATGGTCCCGATGGTATTCCTCCTGTGGTTCTCAAAATTTGTGCGTCCGAGCTTGCACCCTGCTTTGGTAAACTATATCGTCTATTTCTTTCTACTTCAACCTTCGATATTTGCTGGAAAATGAGCTCATTCAGACTGTGCCGAAAAAAGGTTACAGTCTCAACCCTCTAACTAACCGTCCAATTTCTTTAACCTACGTTCTATACAAAGTTTTCGAATCTATCCTTAACAGGAAGATTTGGAAACATCTCAATTCTTCTAATCTTATCTCTGACCGTCAGTATGGCTTTCGTAAGAAGAGCTCACTACTGGTGATCTTCTTTCCCTTCTCTCTGACTCTTGGTCTTCCGCTCTTCGGCATTTCGGTGAATGTTTTGCTGTTGGGCTGAACAAATCGAAAGCTTTCGATAGAGTCTGGCATAAAGCTTTGATTTCTAAACTTCCCTCTTTCGGAATCTATCCTTTTCTTTCTGGTCGTACTATAGCAGCTGTTGAAGACGACTTCCGTTCATCCTTTAAACCTACTAATAGCGGTGTTCCTCAAGAGTCTGTTCTTTTCTCAAGGATCTGTCCTATCCCAACTCTTTTTCTGCTTTTCATTATTGACTTATCTGTTATTGCATCTCATTCTAACTTCTATGCTGATGACTCCATGCTTCATTACTCTTTTTAATTTGAAAGTCTCCCTTCCCAGTAGCTGTTAATAGACGCAATGGGGTAGCCTTGGAGCAACTGGCCTCTGATCTATCTCGTATTTCAAATTAGTGTTAGAGAAAACATGATCGTTTTCAATGCTTCCAAAACTCAAATTCAAAATTTTTCTACTCAGCACAACCTTCCACACTACTCACTCCACCACAGTTACTTGCTTTCTATAGAGTTGTTTTCGCCCCAATATGGAGTACGCCTCTAATATTTGGGGTGGTTCCACATACAACAATCCTTGAAAAGGTGGAGTCTAGGGCTTTTCCTCTTATCAACTCTCATGGTCTTTCTAATTCTCTCGTCTCTTTCTGCCCATCGAATTGTTTCATCACTCTTTCTATACTATCAATATTACAATGGACACTATTCTTCTGAATTCTCCCGTCACATACCTCCTCCATCGAGAAGAGCTTGTGCGACATATCTTTCGATACAGTCTCATGCTTTCCCTGTCCAACTCTCTGACCCCAGACTTAACCGCTATGCTCAATATTACATGTACTCTACTGGTAAAATCTGGAACATACTCCCTTCATCTATTTTGTCAACTTTCTATATGACTTACAAGCCTTCTAACTCCGTGTATCGGGACATGTAGGCCTTTAATTTTACCAGATTTCCGATTTTCCCAATGAATAGTGGAAACGTTTGTTCACCTCTGGCCTTTGACCATCAGAGGTGAAATATATATATATATATATATATATATATATATATATATATATATATATATATATATATATATATATATATATATATATATATATATATATATATATATATATATATATATATATATATATATATATATATATATATATATATATATATATATATATATATATATATATATATATATATATATATATATATATATATATATATATATATATATATATATATATATATATATATATATATATATATATATATATATATATATATCATACAGTGAAATTCGTCCGGAGGGCTTTGTATGCGCCAATGCTTCCTGCAATTCGAATGTTGATCCTACCTGTAAAAATGGACCAAGGTCAGAAACGCTACAATGGGAAACTGATATTTTTGAAGTTGGATTTTCACAAAATTTCTCTTCAAGGCGAAGAAAAATAGTTCTTACAATCGATTTAAATAAAGAATACTATATAGAGGTAAAGATGTTCCCTTTTTCTGTATATATATATATATATATATATATATATATATATATATATATATATATATATATATATATATATATATATATATATATATATATATATATATATATATATATATATATCCTCTTGTGGGCAAAGCCAGAGGCCTGCAAATTTCTACCAGAGTTGAGAAAATATCGAAAATCTTGTCGTTAATGGCCGACATGGGCCGATGCATGACGTTTAAAAGTGTGCAAGGTAAAGGAAGTTGGAAAAACAGCAAAAAGGAAGTGTGTTCCAGAATTTACCAGTAGATTACATGTAAGATTGAGCATAACGGTTAAGTCTGGTGTCAGGGAGTTGGACAGAGAAAGAATGACACTGAGATGAAAATCATATCTCACGAGCAATTCTCAATGGAGGAGGCATGCGTCGTTAGAGTTCATGAAAGCAATGTCAGTTTGAATAGCGTTAGTATAGAGAGAGTGATGCTGCAATTCGACGGGACGAAAGACATTGGAGAGAGTTAGTAAGATCAAAAGAATTTATAAAACGAAAAGCCATAGACTCCACCTATTCGAGAAGAGGTGTACTTGTGGAACCACCTCCAATATATGTGGCGTACTCCATACTGGTGAGAAAAATACCCCTATAAACAGAAAGCAACTGAAGTAGCGTAAAAAAATCACCAAGTCGCCTCAGAACACCCAACCTCTTTGAAGCTTGTTTAGAAAGGGAAAGATCAAGAGAAACAGAAACACCGAGAATAATGAGAACAGATGAGGGCTTGAGTCGAGTGTTTTCGGAGAAGATGTCATAGTTATGTGGAAGATTGTGTCAAGTAGAGAGATGGAGGAATAGAATTTTTGAGGTATTAAAAACGACCAGGTATTCTCTGCCCAAATTCGAAATACGAGAAAGGTCAAAGATCATTTGGTCCAAGGAAACTCTCCTTGCATCATTTAACTTTTGTTAGGAGGAGAGTCTTTCAAACTGAAAGAGTAGTGAAGAGTGGAGTCACCAGCATATTAGTGGATAGGGGATGAAGTAATAGAGAGAAGGTCATTAATGAAAAGTAGAAAAAGATTTGGGGATAAGACAGATCCCTGAGTAACACCACTATTTATAGATTTAAAGTAAGAACGTTGGCCTTCTACAATAGTTGTTATAGAACAACCGGAAAGGAAATCAGAGAGAAGATCACAGAGAGAGAAAGATAAATTCCGAAAGAGGAAAGTTTAGAAATCAAAGCTTTGTGTTGTACTCTATCGAAAGCTTTCGATATGTCTAGCGCCATAGCTCGAAACACCGAAGATTAGATGACCAAGAGTCAGAAAGAAGGGAAAGAAGATCACCCTTAGAGTGTTATTTACGTAAGCCATACCGGCAATCAGAGATAAGAATAGAAGAATTGAGGTGTTTCCAAATCTTCCTGTTTAGGATAGATTCGAAAATTTTAAAAGGGTACGCTCCAACCGGGAAATGAAGAGATCTATGAACATGAAAAGAGATTGGTTTTAAAATCAGGAGTTAAAATTCATAGCAACAGAAAATTCTGTTGTTTTTTTTTTATTGGGGGTTGTTCCCCCCAGTTTCCATTTTAACTATTCTCACTAAATCCTTTATAAAATATATAATAATTTATGTTTTTTCCTTATGGACACATATGTAGGAATTGAAAGGGAACAAGTTATATAAGATCGTTGATTGTTTGGCACTGTCCCAAAGTCATGTAAAAGTTTGAAATGTTCATTTTTTGGCAAATTTTAATTTTCAAGTGAATGTTTTTATATGAACAACAAAAGCTTAAAGGATTAAACTTCTTGAATATCTTCCTTTAACTGTCTCTAATTCATATGGAGGGTTTGAAAAACATCTAAAGACTCCGTTTTTTAAGCAAATTTTTTGAAAAGTTCTATTTCGAGGAAATCGCAGAATGTCAAATCTCTTATTGTTGTCAATGAACAATATTCCATGTTTGAGTGGTCATATCTCAGTAACCATTTGGAATTATCAAAACCTAATTACATATATTCAGAATTTTATTATAGAGGACAAAAATAATATTTTAAATTATTTTTATTTTAACAAAAACATTCCGTTAAATAAAAATCCAATTTCCACTTTGTTGAACACCATCTTCTTCTAGACTTCATGTCTTATTCTTAACTGAAACTCAGGTGTTTGAGAGCTCTGAGAGCAAACCCTACAGTTCCCTCCTACTGTCTATATCCTCAATTTTCAGCCAAAGGCAATTTTGCCCATATGTGCGCAATGATGTTGTCTGTTCATGTGTCTCTAATTTGGAGTCTTCTGAATTCTCAACTTTAAATTATATTTCATTTCTGAATCGTGCAAAATCTATTCTCCATAACACCAAAAACTCATTTCTCCGTTTTAAATGCAAAAATCTTTCTTGTTCTTATTCCTCATACCTTTCCAGGCATTTTGAAAAAAAAATACCAACTCTAACTTTGATTCTTCCTCTTTCCCACCTTTAATATTTTGTGACGCTACAACTGCCGTTTTACCTTCCTAACTTCCTTCCCTCAAACTTTTGACCCTAATTCAACCTTAGCCGATTCAGGTGCTGCTCCTACTCTCTCAACCTTCTCCAACTCATTTATGCCTAAAATTGTAATTTTTTTTAAAGACATCATTTCCTCTTTCTCTGAACTTAACATTAAGAGAGGGTACGGTCCTGATGGTATCCCTCCTGTGGTTTTAAAAACGTGCTCACGAGCTTGGTCCCTGCTTTGGTAAATAATTTATCCTATGTCTTTCTGCTTTAACCTTCCCTTCTTTCTGGAAACGTGGCTCATTCAGCCAGTGCCGAAGGAGGGGGACCCCTCTCAACCTTTTAACTACCGTCCCATTTCTTTAACCTCTGTTCTTTCTAAAATTTTCGAATCTATCCTTAATTGGAAGATTTGGAAACATCTCAATTCTCCTAATCTTATCTCTGATCGTTAGTATAGCTGGTGATCTTCTTTCTCTTCTTTCTGACTCTTGGTCCTCCGCTCTCTGGCATTTCGGTGAATCTTTTGCTTTCGCTCTGGAGATATCAAAATCTTTCAATATTGTCTGGCACATAACCCTGATTTCCAAACTTCCCTCCCGGTGGCCTTCTCTCTAATTTTCTTTACAATCCTTCTCGAACAGTAGATGTGATAGACGGCCATCTTTCATCCTTTAAATCTATTAATGAGCCTCTCTCTATTTTTTCTTCTTCTATCCACTCCTATGCCAATGACTCCACCCTTCATTAATTTTTTCAGTTTGAAAGGCGCTGATCCCAACAGCAATAAATAGTCGCAAGAAAAGTAGACTTGCAGTAACTGACCTTTAATCTCTCTCGCAAATTCGGACAGAGAAACATGGTCGTTTTCAATGCCACTAAAACTCAATTCCTCCATCTCTCTACTCAACACAATCTTTCCCACAACTATGATATCTTCTTCGAAAACATATAACTCAAACATTCATCTCTCCTTAATATTCTTGGTGTTTTTTTTTCTCGTGATCTTTCTTGGAAAGATCACATTGCTTTCATTCCTAAACAAGCTCCTAAGAGGTTAGGTGTTCTATTGCCCCTTCGGAATTTCTTCACTCCACCCCAGTAGCTTTCTCTTTGTAGGGGTGTTGTTTGCCCGTTTATGGAGTAGGCCTCACACATCTCGGGTGATTTCACTCACACAGCTCTTCTGGAAAAAGTGGAATCTATGGTTTTTCGTCCTTATCAATCTCCTGGTCTCACTAATTCTCACAAATCTCTTTCTGTCCATCGAATTGTTGCGTCAGTTTCTCTATACTCCGCTATTACAATGGACACTGCTATTCTGAGCTCTTTTGTCACAACACTTCTCCATTGAGAACGGCTCGTGAGAAACGTCTTTCTGCACAGTCTCATCCTCTTTCTGTTCAACTCCCAGACCCCATATTTAACTGCCATGTTCAATCTTACATGAACTCTGCTGTTAAAGTCTGGTACACACTTTCTTCATCTATTTCCCAACTTCCTTTTGACTATACAGACTTTCAATCGCCGTGTATCAGGACATGTCGACCATTAATTTGACCAGGTTTCCGATTTTCTCTGGCCTTTGCCCACCAGAAAATGTGAATACCTATATATATATATATATATATATATATATATATATATATATATATATATATATATATATATATATATATATATATATATATATATATATATATATATATATATATATATATATATATATCAATGTAATTACTGATAGAGAAAAGAAAACTGCTAAAATAATATTAAATGAATGTTCACATACGAAAAATGATTGTTTGGAAAATCAGAATTTTACTCAAAACATACCTAACATAAAGAACGACGAGACTTATGTGGCAATAGGGTTTAGAAAACATAACAAGGTATAAATTATTTTCAAGATTTTACATATATATATATATATATATATATATATATATATATATATATATATATATATATATATATATATATATATATATATATATATATATATATATATATATATATATATATATATATATATATATAGAGACAGATATAATTTTGACCTTGTTTACCCCCGGTGTCAGAGTGCAGTAGGGAGGGACCCATTCGGGAGTCTGTATGTTAAATATTTCTTGAGATTTTCGATGCGGCTTCTCTTTTGTACTGTCTTGGCGCGAGAGGTAACACTCTTGCTTATCATACAAGAGATCGGGGATCGAATCTCTTTATAGCAAACTAAAAAATTCAATATATATATATATATATATATATATATATATATATATATATATATATATATATATATATATATATATATATATATATATATATATATATATATATATATAGATAGATAATGTTAGAAAGTGCTAGAAAAAAGCTAGCATGACGTCACAGGGTAAGGTGTGTGCATACATATATGTGTGTACACGCACGTATCGATATAGAAATCACGTGACCAAAAAAAAAAATGGTGAATAAGATCAAATTCAAATTCAAAATGGAGGAAAAATCTACGGAAATGAAAACCACGTGTTCTGAAAATTCAAATTTCTGATGGTGGATACCATATCCAAGATAGCGGAAACCATGTGTACGGAGTAGAAGAGCCTTTATTCTTATTACATGATTCATATATAAATATTACGTAATAACCGTAAATACTTCATTGTTATGTAACAATAGATGATTAATTATTATTCAGTCAGTGAAATAATATCGACTTTCAAAGTCGAAAAAGGAAAACGTAGCGCGTGAATAGAAAAATTCACACATTCTAAAGTATGATGATCAAGTTGGTGCAGTGGTAGCGTGATGGAATTCAAATCAGAAAGTTGAGGTTTCAAATCCTGGTCTCACAGTAGTTTTAAGTTCTTATTACCCTTTACCATGAATATTGGAGGAGGAGGAAGTTTGATTTTCACTCAATAGATGGAGCTGCTGTAAAGGAAAAATGGCGGGAGAATTCAAAATCAAATTCAAGATGGCGGAAACTACGTGGTCAAAATGGCTGACAGAAATCCAAGATAGCGAGTACCACGTGATCAAAATGACTGACAGAAATCCAAGATGGCAGATACCACGTGATCAAAATGGCGGACAGAAATCAAGAGAAAAAAATCTACGGAAATAAAAATTACGTGATGAAGAAATCCAATATGGCGGTCGGATGACGTCATAGTCTCATGATAGCCCGTGTCATGACGTCACAGGGTAAGGTATAAGCGCAAGCGCAGATGATGACATTATCACCGAGAGTGCCTACATCCTGATTAGTCCACGGATGTAGCTAATGAGGTCTCGCCAAGAGTGCCTACATCCTGATTGGTTCACGGCTGTGGCCGGATGTTGTTGGATGTGGCAGGATGTTGCCGGATGTCACCGGATGTGGTGCCGGATGATTCCTTGCCCTCAGTGCCAGCTAGAACTGGCACTCCCCTCATGCCAAGTGGGCGTGATCTAGTTTGAGTGCCACGTGCTAGAAAGTGTTAGAAAAACTAGAAAGTGCTAGAAAAATTTGAAATTGCATTCAGGAAAGAACATGAGTTAGGCCCTGGCACTAGCATATGTGGGTCATGAGTGCCAAATAAGAGATGTAACGTGGCACTTGGCACGGACCGTGGGAAAAAGGGCCAAGGGACGGAGATTAAAGGGTTAAGTGACAAAAAGGAGCGAGCATTAAGGGATTAACATAATTAATTAAGGGGATTATCAGGATTAATTAGGAGATTATCCATTTAATCGAATAAAAAATTCCTCACGAAAGACCATGAAAAGAGTTGCTCCGCCACATATTACCTTCACTTGGCACTGGCACTCCCCAGGCACTGGTACTGGCACTCCCCTCACTTGGCACTGGTACCCTTCAAGATTCGGGTCTTGCTATATATATATATATATATATATATATATATATATATATATATATATAT
>SEYY01017895.1:0-15348 GCA_009176605.1 Armadillidium nasatum
AAACGTCGACTTTAACTTATTTATATAATTTTCTTAAGATGTAAATAAATGTTGCATTCATTTTTTGCTCTATTATTCATAAATATATATATATATATATATATATATATATATATATATATATATATATATATATATATATATATATATATATATATATATATATATATATATATATATATATTAGTGATGGATCGGATGTCATATTTTCTAATTTGCGGATGCGGATGCGGATGTCGAATTTTGGAGAAGTGCGGATGTGGATGTGCGGATGATGTTGATTTTTGAAAGTGCGGATGCGGATGTTGAATTTCCGAAAGTGCGGATGCGGATGTTGATGCGGATGCGGATGCGGATGCCATCACTAATATATATATATATATATATATATATATATATATATATATATATATATATATATATATATATATATATATATATATATATATATATATATATATATATATCTGACGGAACACATAATGACTATCGCAGGATACATAAACTTCAGTGCGGTGCACACCAGAGGCCGCACCACACACCGCACCGCACCACACCCAGTGCGTCGGCCAACCAATATATATATATATATATATATATATATATATATATATATATATATATATATATATATATATATATATATATATATATATATATATATATATATATATATATATATATATATATATATATATATATATATATATATATATATATATATATATATATATATATATATATATATATATATATATATATATATATATATATATATATATATATATATATATATATATATATATATATATATATATATATATATATATATATATATAGTGAGAAAGTAGTGAAAATAAAGATTATCTCATACCTTTAAGTTTTCACTCTGAAATCTATAACAAAGAAATTAACTTTCATTTTTAAAAGGAACGTTTTAACCCATTGACGAAAATTTGATGTAGCCATTAAACGATATCGTGCCTTAAATTAAAAAGGCATGCCAACTACCAAGTTAGTGTCACATCAATAAAGTAAATAAACCAATTTAACAAAACTTATTAAGGAGAATTTAATAGAATTTCTAAACTATAAATAGACTGTTATAGACAAAATTGTGAAAGTATATAAATAGTTTTAGCATTTTTAAACATTGAGAAAAGCTGATAAATGAAAAGGAATTATTTACTTTTTGATGAAAATTACATCTAATTACTTATAAATTATATTATATTCAAGTTGAAATTTATATAAAAATGATGCCAAATTTAAAATCTGATAATTTTCAAACAAAAAAGCTGAAATAAGTGGAATAAGAATTAAATTCAATTTTAATAAATTGATGGCGGTAAAAAAAAAAAAAATAATTTTAATGTGCAATTTGGATTATAATATAAATTTTATACTTTTATATAAATTTTGTGCTTACTTTTAAATACAAATGAGTTACATTGGTTTGTCCAATGTTTTTCGTTTGGCAAGCCTTTACGTGAGGGATGGTGAAGACTTGTAACTTTTAATAGTTGATTCATCTGATAATTTTCAGATCTTTTTATCTTTTATTCCTGTCTTTATTATTGCGTAGTTTAAGTGGAAAAGTTGCAGTATATTAATGTTATTAAACATAATTTTATTTACAAGATAAATATTTATTGTACAATTTATTCAAAATGTCCTCCGATATTGTAGCATTAGTGGGTGAGTTTATTATCTGTTACTTTGGTTTATCTTACCAAAGTAGCCTTGTACATGGTTTTGTCTGTTTAGGTCTACTATTTTTCTTATAAAAATTTACATTAACTTGGAGGAAGTATTATCCCGGTAATAATTCGATCTGGCACGAACCTCAATTTTTTACTATATTGAAAATATGAAGTCAAAATATGTTTGGTAATAATTCGATCTGGCACGAACCTCTCTATTTTTCACTCTATTGAAAATATTGAAGACAAAATATGTTTAAATACATTCTACACAATTTTCTTTCACGGAAGAGTAATAGAAATACATAAAAAGAAAAACTTTAAAATAAAAAAAACTGATATTAATTCTCAGAATGGTGAAGCAACTGTTCTTTGACTGGCCTTCATTTCTACAAAAATAGCAAAACCGATTAAATACCATGTTGTCATATTTGTCCTTCGACTGTTCTGTTATTTTTCTGTATTGTAATATAACCTTCAATATATGGAAATATTGATAAATCGAAACATCGATATATCAATACAAATTTTTAAAAATTTGTATTTTTATTTACCTTTAATTTCATTTATGCCTATTATTATTATTATTATTATTATTATTATTATTATTATTATTATTATTATTATTATTATGTTTTCTAGTGTACTAAGTTCGACTTATCATAACTTGAATGACCAAAGTTTGCTGTGTGATACAGGCCTAACTGAATTGATGGAATGTTGCCATGGCATATAGGCCTACTGCCATATTACACCATATATATATAATATAATATATATATATATATATATATATATATATATATATATATATATATATATATATATATATATGGCAATGTTCCATCAATCTGCTAGGCCTGTATCATACGACAAACTTTGGTCGTTCAGATTGATAAGTCGAACTACGCTAGAAAAAACTAAATAATAATAATAATAATAATATTAATAGGGATAAATGAGATGAAAGCTAGTAATAATATAAATGTCAAAAATTTGTATTGATATATCAATGTTTCCATAAATTGATATTATATTCAATCTGGCAAGATGCCTCTCTCTCTCTCTCTAAAAGAAGAAAATGGAATTAAACAGTGAACTAAAGTAAAAGAGAAAATGGAACTAAAAGCTAACTAAAATGTAAAAAAAGATATATATATATATATATATATATATATATATATATATATATATATATATATATATATATATATATATATATATATATATATATATATATATATTTTAGGTATATATATAGTTTTTTTCTGTTTTTTTTTTTTTTTTTATATCAATATTTGGAAATTTCGATTTTAATTGGTATCTCATTGCAATGTTCTTGTATAGGTTAGGCCTGTATTTTGCGGCAACTTTGGTAGTTCAGGTTATGATAAGTCGAACTAGGTATGCTGGAAAACTAAATAATAATAATTATAAAAATAATTAGAATAATATTTGAATAGGCATATCGATGTTTCATATTTATTTTTGAATATCGATATTTTCAAAATATCGAAACTCAAACATTCTATACCTTTACATATATATATATATATATATATATAATATATATATATATATATATATATATATATATATATATATATATATATATATATATATATATATATATATATATAGCTTAGGTGTAGATTGTTTCTGAGTTTCGATATTTTTTTATTTTCAATATTTTTTTATATCAATATTTTATTTTTATCGATACTTTCCTACCTAACGAGTTTCAGTTACCTTGACTGTTGAAGATATGTGCAATTTGTTCTTTTCAGTTCAGATACCTTAAATTTTGGTTATGTTATAAACTATAAGTACATTAAAATTATTATTATTTAGGTTAAATTACGGCATCTTCGGTAGTTCAGGTTATGATAAGTCGAATTAGGTTCTGCTAGAAAAGTAAGTAATAATAATTGTGTGTATGTCTAGTGTAATAGTACCTCTGGCAACTTTCTTGTTTACGTTAGGTTTCTCCGATATTTTCGATTTTCAATATTTTTTAACAATCGAAAGTCAGAAACAATCTACACCTTTACCTATATATATATATATATATATATATATATATATATATATATATATATATATATATATATATATATATATATATATATATATATATAGGTAAAGATGTAGATTGTTTCTGACTTTCGATTGTCCGAAAATATTGATAATTGAAAATATCGGAGAAGCCTAATGTAAACAAGAACGTTGCCAGAGGTACTATTACACTAGACATACACACAATTATTATTACTTACTTTTCTAGCAGAACCTAATTCGACTTATCATAACCTGAACTACCGAAGATGTCATAATTTAACCTAAATAATAATAATAATTTTAATGTACTTATAGTTTATAACATAACCTAAATTTAAGGTATCTGAACTGAAAACATTTTGACTGAAAAGAACAAATTACACATATCTTGAGCAGTCAAAGGTAACTGAAATTCGTTAGGTATAAAAGTATCGATTAAAATAAAATATTGACATAAAAAAAATATCGAAGGTCAGAAACAATCTACACGTAAGCCATATATATATATATATATATATATATATATATATATATATATATATATATATATATATATATATATATATATATATATATATATATATATATATATATATATATATATATATATATATATATATATATATATATATATATATATAACGATGTTTAATTTCATTTTCTCTATTTAGTTTGTTAATTCCATTTTCTCTTTTAAGTATAGAAAATGGAGAGGTTCAAGAATTTTGTTGCATTGTAAATACTGTGGTTGTTGGTCCTAGAAGTTTATTTGAAACAAAAGATTATGACAGTTTACAAGACAGTTGATTTCGTTTTTGCAGCATAAATAGTATTATTTTTATTAATTTTTTTGGGTTTTTCTTTTTATGTATTTATATTATTCTTCCATGAAAGAAAAGTATATGTAGAATATGACTCCATATTTTCAATATAGGGAAAAATAGAGAGGTTTGTGCCAGATCGAATTATTACCCTATGTTTAAATCCATTCTACACTTACTTTTCTTTCACGGAAGTGTAATATAAATACATAATAAAAAGAAAACTCCCCAAAAAATTACTAAAAAAATACTATTTATGCAGTAAAAATGAAATCAACTGTCTTTTAAACTATCCACTTCTAGCAATAACAATGTTCTCGGATGTCTCCGTTTTCTATATTTAAAAGTTTTAAAGAGAGAAAAAGGCATCATGCCAGATTGAATGATATAAATATATTAATGCAAATTTTTGACATTTGTTTTATTATTATTTAACTTACTTTCATTCCATTTATGCGTTTATTATTATTATTATTAGTTTTCTAGCATACTTAGTTTGACTTATAACCTGAATGATCGAAGTTTGCATTGTGATACAGGCCTAATTGATGGAATGTTGCTATGATATATATATATATATATATATATATATATATATATATATATATATATATATATATATATATATATATATATATATATATATATATATATATATATATATATATATATATATAATGGCAGTAGGCCTATATGTCATAGCAACATTCCATCAATTAGTTAGACCTCTATCATAGCAAACTTCTGTCGTTCAGGTTATAATAAGTTGAACTAAGGACGCTAGAAAACAATAATAATAATAATAATAATAATAATAGGTATAAATGGAATGAAAGCTAAATAATAATACAAATATCAAAAAATTTGCATTGATACATTGATGTTTTGATATACCAATATTTCCATATATCGAAGTTTGTATTACAGTCATAGTTAAAGTCTATGATTACAGTAGAAAAATAACAGAACAGTTGAAGGACAAATATGGCAACCTGGTATTCAATTGGTTTTGCTATTTATGTACAAACGAAGGCTAGTTGAAGAACAGTTGCTTCACCATTCGGGATAAAAATATATATTTTCTTATTTTTAATTGTTTTTCTTTTTATTATGTATATTACTCTTCCACAAAAGAAAATTGTGTAAAATGTATTTAAACATTTTGACTTCATTTTTTCAATATTTTGAAAAATAGAGGTTCATGCCAGATCGAATTATTACCATTATCCCTTTCTTAATTAAAAGCATTAACTTGTGTGGTTATCTGTAAAATGGTGATTTTTTAGGTAAAAAATTTAGTTTGATCCCGCTTCACTGTATTTTCAATATAGTGAAAATATAAGGATGAAATATACTTATTTGCATTATACAAACAATGCTAAAGAGCAAAACAGTAAATAAGGTATATAAACAATATAAAAACTATAAAAAAAATTAATTAATTAAAATTATTTATACATATTTTAAATTCAAAGTGATTGCCCTTTGATTATCCATTATTTTTGCAATATAATGGAACACCAGGTTGTTATATTGACTTGAGCATGATGTATAAAAACTTTTAGCAATTCTAGAGTAAATATTTAATCATATTAATATAAAAAACTTAAATGAAAATCTATTGAGAAATATATATATATATATATATATATATATATATATATATATATATATATATATATATATATATATATATATATATATATATATATATATATATATATATATATATATATATATATATATACCTTTTTTTTTTTTTTACCTTCTCACCCCCTGACCACCCCTTGTTGAGGCGGCCACACTTCGCTAATGAAGCCTCCCGCCGCAGTCGGTCTCGTCCAGAGATCTTTCAAAGAAGTGATGCCCCAGAAGATTTTGGGGCGACAGTTGGAGGGACAGTCTAAAAGAAAGTGATCTACGGTCTCCGGGGCCCTTTTGCATCTGGTACAAGTGGAAGATGTTGCCTGGTTTAAATTGAAATTGTGTTTGTAATGTTGTAAGTTTGGGTGGTGCCCGCATCTCAATCTTGCTAGTGAGATTTGTAAGTGTCTTGGGAGGTTGTTGGAGTCGGTGTTTATTTCGGGAGGGGGTTCGTTAAGGATGCTGTTTGGAGGTCTGTTGATCATATATGAATGTGTAAGTTGAGTGTGTATATGTTTGGTTGTTGTGGTATTGGGGGGAGGAGGGGGAATGTGATTTAGGATCCGTTTGTAAAAGGCTCCGGTGGACGATGGAGGTTGTTTAAGTCTTTGATTGGTAGGTTGGAGGAGAGTTTTGTGACATGGGTGTGTGGGTAGACAGGTTTTTGCATAGAATTGGGTGCCTATCATTTCGAGGTGGTTCCTTATAGGTAGTATCTTGGTTTCGTTATGAAGGTGTTGTTGAGGGGTTGTGGGTGTGCAGCCGGTGATGGTGCGAAGGGCTTTATTTTGTGTTATTTGGAGTGTCGTTAAGTTTTTGTCGGAGAGCAGGGGGTGCCAGATGGGGGAGGCATAGTTGATGGTGGGGCGTATAAATTGTTTGTAGATTGCAATTGAGGTTTGTATGTTGTTGTGTATGTCAGTGTTGGCCACTGTTTTGAGGATGTTGAGTTTTCTGGTTGCGGCTGTGGTAGTATTTTGAATGTGTTTGGAGAAAGTGAGGTGAGTGTCAAATGTTAGGCCGAGAATCTTTGGGGATTTGTTGAAGGGTATGGGGGTGTTGTTTAGTAGGACTTGTGGGTAGGTGTTGGATAAGTGTTTTGTCTGTTGTTATGAGGGTTATGGAGGATTTGTTTGGTGATGCCGTCATCCTGTTTTCTACTAGCCAAGTGTGTAATATATATATATATATATATATATATATATATATATATATATATATATATATATATATATATATATATATATATATATATATATATATATATATATATATATATATATATATATATATATATATATAGGAACCGACCGGGGCCCCGGCCAACCCCGGCCATTTTTACTGACCCCGGCCAAAAATCAAGGAAAACCGGGGTTGCCGGCCGGGGTTAAAATGGCAAATTATACAAAAATTATTTTTTTTTTTTTTCAAATTTTCAGCCGATTCTGCTGAAACTTTCAGTTATATAAATTTTTTACTGGTAATAAAAGTCCATTTCTAGCTTTTTTCCGAGTCTATTACGGTTAAAAGTTTTTTTTTTGTTGAAATTTTACCTTTTTAATTGAATGGCGGTGCCAAACCACTTTTTAGAATGAGCTGAAAATTGGACTATTTATTCAAAATTAAATGGGATACAAAAGTCTCTAATACACCTTTGTTCCCAGAGTTATAGGAAAAATGTTATAAGCCAAAAACTGACCAACTATGGAAAAAAAAAAATTTTTTTTGAACTAAAAAAATCCACCTTTTCAGACAAAATTTTTATAAAAAAATACAACTATGACATTTCCTATTTTTGGTGTGTATAGAGGAGGGGTGGGGCTACAAATTCCTCTATGTACTTTATTCGATGACATTCATTGGTTTTGAGATATAGCCTTCAAAAAGGTCCATTTTTGGCCAAATTTCAAAAATTCCCAAAGTTTGAGAGGCTATATCTCGCTTCAAACAAAGAGCATTTAAATATGCACTAAATAAATATTGTTGCCCTGCCCTCTTTCTAAACAATATTCACAAATAAAAAAAATAGTAGGTAGCGTTTTTTATAAATAATTTTTTCCTCCAGAAGGGTACGATTTTGCAAATTTTTTTTCAAGTGCTTATATAACTTTTTTCTAGACATGATATCAAAAATCTATTCCCACCAATGCAAGAAATTGGGGCAAAGGTATTCAGCAAAATTTTCAGCTCATGTGGACCAGTGGTTTGATCCAGTTATTCATTTTTTCAACTTTGGGTCCAAATAAGTTTCAAACCTTTATAGACTCAAAAAAATGCTCGAAATCAACTCAGAACTTCGTGAAAAAATTCACATACTTTGAAAATTTCAGCTCAATCAGTCAAATAATAAAAAAAAATTTCAAACAAAATATAAGAAAATTAAGATTTTTTTCCTTTTCTGTTTCTTTTGACCGCTTCCTTTTCTGCTAGTGAATGTTCATCTTTGTGTTTTGATTTTAGATACTCCAAAAAATTTGGTTGAAATTTTTTTACTTGTAGCACCCGGGGGTTCTCTTCTAATTTTCTGACTGCAGATGTTAACATTTAGCTATTTCGAGCCTATCCTGAAACATTGTAAAGTATTCAAATACTGCAGAAGCTGATCTTTTAGCCATATTGACTGAAAGTATAAACAAAATAATAATTTTTAAATAATGCAGCTAAATGATACAAGTTTGATACATGGCAATAAAATAACAATGATATGTATAAATACAGGTTAAATTGATAATTTTATATCTTACATTTTTTCAAACTTTACCTTAGGGTCTTACTTAAGTAAACCTGTTGAATCACTATTATGAATTAGAATATTTTTTTTTTTTTAATTTTTGTACTTTTTTTAAACTTTAACAATACAAAACTGTAATTTTTTGATTTTTTTTTGGAGAAAATGCATATAATCATTAATTTAAGTGAATGTTAGCTATTCTTCTCTTTCCTTACAATTAAATAAACCTTATATCTAATTTTCTTAACCTAAAATTTCAGTGCTTTTGACCTCTTTACAAATTTTAGGAAACCCCAGCCAGAACCCCGGCCCCAGCCAAATTCCAACCCCGGTCGGTCCCTATATATATATATATATATATATATATATATATATATATATATATATATATATTATATATATATATATATATTTTGCTTAAGCATATTTTTTGATCTTTTAATAATTATATATTAAAAAATAATAATGTTAGGGAAAAATTTATTTCATGTTAGGTCTGGTTATGATAAGTAATATTATAGTTAGGAACTAGGGTTGGCTGAGCTCTGGAATTTTCTGCACCAGATCGTAGTGCACTGCACCAGCTGTCATTCATTGCGCACCACACCGCACAGGACCAAAAGCTAAACTAAATACGCAGCACCGAAATAAGCACATCATGCACCACACCACACTGCACTGCACCAACATATACAATTGAAGAAATATATATATATATATATATATATATATATATATATATATATATATATATATATATATATATATATATATATATATATATATAGTGACTGGCTAATAGCCGCTGAAACAAGACATAAGTGACCCACCCTTTGATGATGAGGAAACTCCCGTTCTCAGAAGAGGACTTGCTGCCATGTCCCTGAATAAGAACTGTCAAGTTTCTCTTCTTGAAAAAATGATAAATGGAAACCTATTCTTCCCCAGGAAAAGCCATTAACCCAATTACCGAGTGAAAAAAATTACTGTCATTAGAACTAGAATTCTTTTATACGATCAGCAAAAGAAAAAATTTTACTCACCACAGAAGCCCTTCCAAGATTGTCGTCCAATAAAATAATCCTCTTATAAACACAAATATATTAATAATAATAATAATACATATAAGACAAAACCCCAAAACCAATATATATATATATATATATATATATATATATATATATATATATATATATATATATATATATATATATTATATATATATATATATATATATAAATAAAATTAAAAATTTTATATATACATATATATAAGGGAGGATCCTAAAATTTTCCAAAAAAAATATAATAATAATAATCCTAACCTAACAATTACTACAAATAATAAAAATAATGAATATTAATAAATAATTAAATGGCTATTATGGAATGACAAAAATATAATACAAAAATAAAATAATTAATAATAATAATAATATGATAATAATAATAATAAAATATAATAATAATAATGTGAATAATAATATAATAATAAATATACTAATAAATAATATAACTAATACTAATGATATATTCACAAACTTTATTATTTTTATTTAATAAAAATTTCATAAAATAAGTTCTACCAATTAAATATCATAAATAGTATATGTTTTAAATAAGTAATAACAATGTATCAACAGATTTAATTATTTAATATAATAACACTTTCCTTCTAAGAAGTCTTTATCCAAAGACTCGACCTCTCTTTGGGTTTAGATTTTAGGTCTCAATCCTTAGTTTTTTTTTTTTTTTTTTTTTTTATGTATTATATGATTATGAATATATATATCACACAAGTGTGACAAGAAAATTTTCTTTTAATTACTCCACACAGAATTTCCTTTTAAAGTCAATTGTCTTTAGTTTTTTTTCTCTTTTATACAATTATTACACCTCTTTGTCACATTAGGTACCCCACAATCATTAATTTCTGGGAAGGTTTTAGAAAGGGGAATTGAAGGAAGAAAATTCAAAATCAGCAGCCAAGGTAGGCCTTGGGAAATAATTAAATATAATAACTATGATTTTACTTATTTTTGTTATAAAAAGACCACAGATCCTACCTTTTGGGAAACAATACTTTTTTTTTTTTTTTTTATATGATCTTCCTTCCCCTTGGTAGGAATATCTTTCCTTCTCCCTTTTGGTTGACTTGAGAACTGGAACTTGCTTCACTTCATGTGCAATATTGTTACCAATATTCTGGGCACAAACTTTCTGGCCTCAAAACCTAATAAACAAACAATATAAAAAATTGTTTCCCCCTGATAGACAACAACACATAAAAAATCCATTTTATAAATTAGTTAACACTCAAATAGTTACGTTGCAGTTATTCTAAATTCTCTTTAATGTATTTATTTAATCTCTTTATTTTATTAGCTTAATCAATCTTAGTTTTAATAATTAAATTTACTTTAATTTATTTCCAAATTTTTCACTTAATTAATCAAATTTCTGCTACATTATCAATTTATATAGGCACTTACCCAGAGATCTGGAGATCTTATATATATATATATATATATATATATATATATATATATATATATATATATATATATATATATATATATATATATATATATATATATATATATATATATATATATTAGGGATGGAGCGATACAAAATTTTTTACCGATACCGATGTAAGGGGAAGTCAGGGGATGTGGGAATATGAATTATAGGCGATGTTAACTTTTTGTAACCTGTAGTGGCGCCCAAAATACCCCCCCAAATCACCTAACCCTGATACAAACAAAAGTAACACTTAAGGCTTGAGCGTGTAGAGGAATTTTCACTCCTTTGGCGCTTCAATACCCAAGCAAGGGCTTCGTCATAGATTCCAAGGTTTGAAAGGACCCGTTTGTGGCTAAGAGATTTGTCTAATTGATGTACTGCAAACACGACAACTTCTACTTCGTTTTTTTTTTACTTTTTTCAAACACACTTAATATCCTCAAACACAGGTAAATGAGCATACTGGTACAATTTTAACTGGTTTATTACAACATTTAATTTTCCTCCCGATAATAATTTATAAAAATAAATAAATCTTTATTTCACATATATACCAGTACCTAATTTATCTATGAGGGTTTTTATAATGTGTATAGAAAAAAAAACTTCCAGCTCTCAAGAAAATGACTGGACCAACAAATCAGTCCCAACAACCTTGAAAGAAGAAGTGGTTAGTTGTGTACCCAAAAGAAATCTACCTAAAAATGGGGGAATCCTTATCTTTAAGTGTAAGAATCGGTTTCGATCCTTTTTCCTTGAGGTTTTCCTATTTGTAACGATGGAACAAAGTTTTGAATATTAAGTACGCTTGTAAGGTCACACAACACCGAAATTCTTGTAATAATTTGACCATAAACCAAAAAGAGTCTAAAAATAAAACCCTAAAAGAAATATAACTCAATTAATAAAAAAACTTTACATATACATATATAATTTTTCAATATATATATTTCATATTATATTCCCTTATTTATCTCTGTACCTTGTGATAGGATACTTTCTCCAAAAGGGTTATAAAGACATCTAGATTCCTCAGCACTTGTCACTTGAAAACTCTGTTAACAATATTATTTTTATTATCACATATTTATAATTAACTATCTTAATTTTTCCATTTTCTATAACATGTTTACACAATACTAAATTATACAATTACCACATTTAATATGGGAATTCACTTTGTATACGTCTTTCAGGTCCTCCAGTACAACTTCTTGGTATATTTCTCCTCAATTCTCAATATCAGTTTATTATAACTTTTGTGCTCTTAGAATTCACTTAGTCTATTCTTAATAATCTATTACTCTATTCTTAATAATTATAATCAATTTATTAATAAGTACAATCAATTTCTTAGATTTAACTGAAAAATACAAAAATTTAATATCCCTAACCTAACATAATAAATATATAATAATAAGTTTTAATAATAATTTGATTTAACCAGTGGAGTTGACACTCTATCGGGTCTCAACTCCACTACGGTTAACACTCCCTTTATACCGATACCAAGACTTTCAAATTTACTGATACCTAAAAATTTACTGAAACCGATACTGATACCACTTTTTAACTGTTAAGAATTATATAATATATATATATATATATATATATATATATATATATATATATATATATATATATATATATATATATATATATATATATCCGATCCAAGTAAGGCTCTAGGGGCCTGTCAGTGGGGCCAGCACTCGTCTCCATCTAAATCTGTGGTAAATAATTCCATCTGCCACCAACTGTTCCACTGTAGGCAGCTGATGTCCCCTCAGTGAATCCCCAACTGACTACATCCATCTCTCCTTTGTCTCTTAATCAGTGTTCTTCCTCTTGGCGTCCACTCTCACCTCCCTGTAGCCTCTCTCCCCTCCTGCATCTTCCACTCGTGTCCCAACCATCTCAGTCTTGCTACATATATCTTTTGATTAATTGGTTCAACCCCTATACTTTATCTAGTTTTTTCGCTTCTTATCCTTTCCTTCCTGGTTCTTCCCACCATCAAACGCAGCACCCTCATCTCTGCTGCTTGAATTCTGCTTTCTTCTCTTGTCTTACTACACGTCTCCATTCCATATTACAAAATTGAGGTCAGAGTTCTTTCAAAAATTACTTTCTTTACTCCTATATTCCTTCTTTTGTCGTCCAAGATTGGGTACAGCGTTCACACCACTCTTCCGTATTTTTTCCATCCCGTTGGTGATTTCCAGCATATTACCTCATTCCCTTGTGAATACTTTCCCCTCCCCAAATACTCACATCTCTCTACCACAATCACCTCCTCGCCATGCACCTTCATCACAAGCTCCTCTCCCTCCTCCTCCCTTCTAATTATTAACAGTTCTGCTTTTCAACGTTCACGATCAATTCCACCTCTTTTAGCTTTTCAGCAAAACTTCTTTATCTCCTCTCCTAACTTCTCTCTATCTTGGCCACACACACACACACACACACACACACAACACACACACACTCACACACACACACACACACACACATATATATATATATATATATATATATATATATATATATATATATATATATATATATATATATATATATATATATATATATATATATATATATAGGACCGACCGGGGCTGGAATTTGGCCGGGGCCGGGGCCGGGGTCACCCAAATTTGGCCGGGGCCGGGGTTATGGCCGGGGTTACCTAAAATTTGTAAAGAGGTCAAAAGCACTGAAATTTTAGGTTAAGAAAATTAGATATAAGGTTTATTTAATTGTAAGGAAGGAGTAGAATAGGCAACATTTACTTAAATTAATGATTATATGCATTTTCTCTAAAAAAAAAATCAGAAAATTACAGTTTTGTATATTTAAAGTTTAAAAAAAGTACAAAAATTAAAAAAAAAATTATTCTAATTCATAATAGTGATTTAACACGTTTACCTAGGTAAGACCCAAAGGTAAAGTTTGAAAAAATATAAGATATAAAATTATCAATTTAACCTGTATTTATACATATCATTGTTATTTTATTGCTATTTATCAAACTTGTATCATTTAGCTGCATTATTTAAAAATTATTATTTTGTTTATACTTTCAGTCAATATGGCTAAAAGTTCAGCTTCTGCAGTATTTGAATACTTTACAATGTTTCAGGATAGGCTCGAAATAGCTAAATGTAACATCTGCAGTCAGAAAATTAGAAGAGACTCACCGGGTGCTACAAGTAAAAAAAATTTCAACCAAATCGTTTTGGAGTATCTAAAATCAAAACACAAAGATGAACATTCACTAGCAGAAAAGGAGCGGTCAAAAGAAACAGAAAAGAAAAAAATCTTAATTTTCTTATATTTTGTTTGAAATTTTTTTTAATTATTTGACTGATTGAGCTGAAATTTTCAAAGTATGTGAATTTTTTCACGAAGTTCTGAGTTGATTTCGAGCATTTTTTTGAGTCTATAACGGTTTGAAACTTATTTGGACCCAAAGTTGAAAAAAATGAATAACTGGGTCAAACCACTGGTCCACATGAGCTGAAAATTTAACTGAATACCACCTTTGCCTCAATTTCTTGCATTGGTGGGAATAGATTTTTGATATCACGTCTAGAAAAAAGTTATAAGCACTTGAAAAAAAATTTGCAAAAATCGTACCCTTCTGGAGGAAAAAATTATTTAAAAAAAAAAAAGCTACCTACTATTTTTTTTATTTGTGAATATTGTTTAGAAGAGGAACAGGGCAACAATTTTTATTTAGGGTATTTTTAAATGCCCTTTGCTTGAAGCGAGATATAGCCTCTCAAACTTTGGGAATTTTTGAAATTTGGCCAAAAATGGACCTTTTTGAAGGCTATATCTCAAAACCAACGAATCTCATCGAA